>BHFT01019398.1:0-19626 GCA_004320025.1 Laticauda laticaudata
TATATATATATATGCTACAGCTAACGAGATGCTGCCATCTAGCTGGGTATGTGTGAACACACTGGAACAATTCTCGTTAGAGAGTTTGGCTTCTTTTATATAAAGTGACTACATTAAAATCTTAATTAACTGGACTTTAGATGCAAAGGATAAAAGATGTTTACCATTTTATGTATGAGTAAAAGGAACCATTACAGAAAGTCCTTGGGTCTCTTGGTTTGGTTATTTGCTTGCAGATGTTTCATTATCTGACTAGATAATGTACTCACAGCTATGCTTGTCAGGTTTGTTCTCTGTTTCTATACAGTAGCTTGCCCCACCAATGTTGGTTTCCTTAGTTTCTTGACAAGCATTGGCAGGCAAGCTACTATATTTAAATGGGGAGCGAACCTCCACAGTCACTAGCCCTGATGATGTTACCTTGTCAGTTAATGAAAAGTCTACACACAAGCAATCATGCTCAGAGAGCACTGAGGATTCCACAGTTCAACTTGAGCTACATATGTTCTCTTCTACCATTACATCCATAACATCCCTTTAATTTCATTTACTTTCTTTAGCAATATGTGTAGCCAGCTCTGATTCAAGTAGACTTTGGGTTGGGTCCAACAAAGCCAACATAAAAACTAAGACATGAAAAATCAGGTTCAAAGAATAAAAGGACACTTTCTCCCTCCTCCCCCAGTTAGTCTGTTTAACTCATGGTTTACTTGCAGTGATGGGATTCAGCCAGTTTGCACTTCTTTGGGAGAAGCTAAAATGCCTCTCTGCCCTATGGATTTCATCCAGGGAGAAACTTGGCCTTCTATTTCTTAGATTAGGAGGAACTTGTTATTAGATCTGATAAAAATAGGCTCAACTTTTGGAGGTTAACATAAGAATGTTATAAACAAATAAATAACAGGGTGACTCCATAGTTGATTTATACTATGCTAACGCAAGTGAACTGATTCAAGATATTTAGTTCATACTGGCTCCGGTTTCACATCCATGTATGAGATGGGGGAAAGAAAAGAGAATATGTGCTCCAGGCAATGTTTTCAAAATGCCCAGACTATAGCTCAACTACTCATAAAATGTTCAGAAACTCAATAAGAAGACCAAGGCTGGCTGGCAGAAATATTGCTGGGAACAGAAGTAGGGCCAACTGTTTTTTGTTTTTTTTCATGGCACACTTTTATGAGAAGCAAACAAAGCACAATAAAACACTTCAAAAATCATGGAAGGAATGTGATGGCAGTATTAGTAGGAAGTACTGGAAAGAAGAAATCTGGATTAGGAGGTGATTTGTTTTTCAAAAATGATTCTGGAGAACAAACCAGACTTTAGATGATGCCTTTAGATGATCTCTTTTTTTGGAGAACCTTGAAAGAAATTAGAGAATAGTTGTATTTTGAGATGTATGAGAATATCATGCTCTTTTCTAGCTGAGGTGTTTCTTATGAAATCTTATCTCCTCATATGTAAAGGTTTTGGGGGTTTCAAAGATCATCAATCTCATTGTTCGTTTGGAAATCTTTCGTGTTTCCCCATGATTTCTTTCATGTTTTCTTTCTTAGCACACACACACACACCTATCTCATAAAACATCAGATTTAATTGTGGTTGAAAAGAAGAAAGTGTGGATAATTGTTGTGGCAATATCAGGAGACAGTAGAACTGAAACCAAAGAATTGGGGATCACAAAGCATCAAGATCTGAAAATTGAAATGGAAAGATAATGGAATAAACTGATTGGGGGAGATCACAGTGGTTATCAGTACATTGGGTGCCATACCAAAAATTTTTGGATGAAATTTATAAAATCTGTCAATTACAAAAGGGCCACCACTTGGATCTGCAACATATACTACACTGATATTAATAGGGGTTGAACTAGAAGACCTCCAAGGTCTCTTCCAACCATTCCATTCCATTCCATTCTATTCTTTATTCCATCCCATTCTCCTATACCATTCTATTCTATTCTATTCTATTCTATTCTACTCTATTCTATTCTATTCTACTCTATTCTACTCTACTCAGTTCCATTCCATTCCATTCCTTATTCCATTCCATTCCATTCTATTTTATTCTAGATACATTGCAGTATCCTAGGTTCTTGGGAAGAACTCAGTATTGGCAGCTGTGACTTCACATAAGCTTTTTGGAAGGACTTGTGGATGAAAATGACAAATTCAGCTCAAACATCTGGCTGACTGTGCAACTAACCCTAATAACAAACATAACATAAACCCCATTAATCCTTGGGAGTCAATATTGGCCACTTTGGGGAAGACCAATGCATAATACAAGCAGCTCTTTCAAAGAAAAGGAATCCTTTGTCTTCTTCATATCTGTTTCCTCCTTCCTGAAAGTAATAAACCTCCCCATCTCCCCTCCCCTCATATGATTAATTGTAAAAGCAGTTTCACACAGATTAACAGACTTTGCTTTTGGATATAAGCAAATGGTGAAAAAAAAAATGAAGCTGCATGTTAGATCTCTGAGTTATGAGTGGAAAGATTGAGGAGGGGAACCCCTAATGATCATGTTGTAAACACATTATAGCAGTTGGCTAAACAAAGATAGATATGTTTTATGTTTAAAACCTCCTCGCTTCTTACTCATAAGTAAGAGGAGAAACATAGGATGTAGTGTTACATTATTAGAATGGGAAAAGGTCTGGACAAGGAATAATAAAATTACAAAATCAGCAACATATAAAGAAAATGCCGCCTATAAAATGTTTTATAGATGGAGCTATCTTCTCCCTTGACGATAGCAAAAAATGTCTCTTAACTATATTTGTATGCTGGTGAGATGTAAAAAGAACAGGGAACTATTTTTTCATGATGTGTGGTGTGGTTTCTGACTTTGGTTGATTTTTTTTTGTACCATAGATACTGGCATAATATTTTATTTTGATATTGATAAAAAATTGGTTTGATTTGGAAATAACTGCATTCAGCGATTTGTATAAAACCTTAGAATATTCTTCTATTGGGTGATTAATTTTAAATATGTATCAATTTCTAAAAAAGTCAAATATATAATACTTGCTATAATTCTTTACCTGGCATTGCCTAGATATTACGTTTTTTTCTTGTTTCTTTGTGCAGCTAGTTGCTCTGGAATAGAGGCATGATATTCCGAAACAGTATGGAATTATGGTTATTCAAAATGTATATTTTGACATTGCCATGTCAGAGATGGATAAGTGACTAGCTACTTATGGAATTAATAGATAAACTCAGATATGTGATAGATTTCTGGGAATGCTTTGGTATGACGTGGTAAATCAAATATTAGAAAATTAATTATTATGTAAACCTTGTTTAAAATGTAAAAGAGATATGTTTTTTTTCTGTTTTTGTTAAATTAATACCTGTTGTATCTTTCACATGTAAATGTAGTTGTCTAATTTTATCACCAATCATCATGATATCAAACAAGGAACCTGTTATAGTTACTGTCATATAGTTAAGATTGGTTTAGTTATATCATTTTCCTATTTTTCCTTTTTCTTTCTTTTTTTTTTCTTGTTGTTGTTGTGTATGTGTTGTGCTTGATGATTTTGTATCTTATGTTCTTTATAATCAATTAAGTTTGGTTTTGTTTGTTTTTTGTTTTTAATAGATATAAAAACTTTCCTTGCTTTCTGATGGGTGGCATAATACAATGTTTTGTGGCTTGTCTTTTTGTATGAATTGTGATAGTGTTTTGCATACACTTGGAGTTTTATTGAAGACTCTCCTCTATTCTTTTCACGCAGAGAGTAATCGTTTGTTTTGACTTACTAGTGCTTTTATAACAGTTTACTGAGAGGAATTGTTGTAGTCTATCATCTGCACTTCTTTACTGGTTCTGGTTTGGTTTCTTGCATCCCACAATGACAGACATCATTGACTTCAGTAGGATAATTAGGACTGTCAGAAGATAAAATAACCACAAAGCATAAGATCAATTTACTAAACCACCTGCTGACTGCAAAAAAAAAAAACCAACCAAAAAAACAATTACTACCAACCTGTCTTCAATCGGAGACCTGTATAGTGAACAAGTCAAAAAGAGAGCTGTGAAAATACAATGTATTTATAGACCCCTCACATCCCGGACATAAACTGTTTCAACTCCTTCCCTCAAAACGACGCTAGAGCACAGGTGTCAAACTCAATTTTACTGAGGGCCGGATCAGGGTGTGTTTGACCTTGGAGGGCTGGGGGTGAGAGTGACCATGGTAGGCATGGCCAGTTTGACATCACTCGTGTTGGGATGGGCACCTGTGGTGGCCAACTGTGAAGGCAGGACTTCCCTGACACCCTCCCTCACTCTCATTATAATCTCCTTCCTTCCCTTCTTTTTCCTTCCATCTTCATGCTTTCTTCTTCCTTTCCCCCTTTCCTTATTTTTCCTTCCATGTGCGTCCCTCCCCAGCTCCATTTTTGTGGCAGAGGCACCATGGGCCAATCCTTTGTTGTGTCCAGGACAGCCCCATGGGCCAGATCTGAACACCTTGCGGGCCATATTCGGCCCACGGGCCTCGAGTTTGACACTCCTGCTATAGAGCATTGCACACCAGAACAAGTAGACACAAGAACAGGGTTTTTTCCCAAAAGCCATCACTCTGCTAAACAAATAATTCCCCCAACACACTACTGCACTACTATTAATCTTCTCATCACTCCTTATCACCCTCACCCTCCCACTTGTGACTGTATGACTGCAACTTTGTCGCTTGTATCCTATGAACTATATTGACTGTTTCCTAGTATGATTTGATTGCTTATTGTACCCTATGACTATCATTAAGTGTTGTACCTGATGATTCTTGACTCTTGACGAATGTATCTTTTCTTTCATGTACACTGAGAGCATTTGCACCAAGACAAATCCCTTGTGTGTCCAATCACACTTGGCCAATAAAGAATTCTATTCTATTCTATTCTATTCTATTCTATTCTATTCTATAAACTGCCTCAGTTACAATTCTATGTAAGTGCAGTAGCACTCTGGATGTCTGGATTTGCTATTTTCAAAGTTCTCCCCTACAAAGAACTGTTATATAGCTGGTTATCGACTTATAACAATTTATTTAATGACTGTTCAAAGTTACAATGGCACTGAAAATTGATTTATGACCAGTTTTCACACTTATGATCATTGCAGCATCCCCATGGCCATGTGATCAAAATTTGGATGCTTGACAATTGGATCATATTTATGATGTCTCAGAGTCATGGGAACACTTTTTGCGACCTTCTGACAAGCAGAGACAATACTTGTCAGATTCATTGAACAACCGTGCTACTAACCAAACAACTGCAGTTACTCACAACGGTGGCAAGAAAGGTTGTAAAATGGAACAAAACTCGCTGAACAACTCTCTCCTTTAGAAACAAAAATGTGGGGCTCAATTGTGGTCATAAGGCGAGAACTACTGTCAGGGTTCTAAGTAGTAGATCCATTGCAAGCAAAACTCCAAGCCAGGTAGGTTCCTCAAAGAATAGTTTTATTGGAAAATACCATATTGGCACGTACCTGATGAAAACCAACTCTGAAGGCCCCCTCGGTTTTCACCTAATTAAAAATGAAAGTTTCCCCCCCAATCTCAAACAATCACATGGCCCAATCAAGGCAGCATCCACTGGTCTGGTGACATCACTCCTCCTTTCTCCGGCCTTGGTTCCCAAGAGAAAGTATTTTATTTTGACTACACAACCCCAGCTATCTCTAATTCCCCCCTCTCTATCCCTCAGCTCTAGTGTGGCAGTATTGAAGCCTCAAGATGGCTGCGGCCAGGCCAGCTTCAGGGTTGTCAACTACCTGTAAACTGTAGGGGATGGAACCTAAAAAGGTGAATGGATGGTCATGGAAGCAAGACAGAAACCATCCTCCTTTTGTGTGAACTGGTGGGGGGGGAAACTGTTTTCAGCAGTGTCCAAACTTCCCAGCTTCTAACTTTCTCTCTCAGGTCTCAGATGCCACAACATGTCTCTGTATCCCTACGTATTTTCTTTATGGATGAAACTGGCTTTATTTTCCCCAGCAACTGAGGAGATGAGTTTCCCTTGAAATTTTGCCTCCAACACTTTATATTATATATTCTCATTGATTTGGCCAATGTCTCCAATTCCTAGTTAGTCTCCACTCCTAGATACAAGGTTGGTCTCCATCTACTCCACAATAGTCCTGGCTGGTATCCAAGGCAGCTCGTCTGCTTTTGTGACTGCCGACTGTAAAGAAAATGGGGGGAAAAAGTGGGAGGCCATCTTTGTTTATTATGCTCCCAGGGCCTTGAATGCATTAGAACTAAATTATGCTCAAATAGAAATTGAGTTGTTGATTGTAGTTTATGTACCAAAGAATTTCCATCAGAACATAAGTGGAAGAATTGTGATGGCACAATGGTATAGTGATACAGATGATTTTCAAGGAAATGGAAACAATTTTAGAAGGCCAATGGGTAATGCAGCAGTTCACATCCAGTATCTGTTGTTATCATTGCAATGCTATCAGGTAGATAGAAAATAGAGTTCAGAAAAAAATCTGTATCGGTAGCAGATACAATTTGTTGTCAAGGATTCTTCAACAGATAAATCAAGTCTGGTGAAGGTGTGGTAGATGTGTTATTTGGAGATACAGATAAAAAAGCTTGCAAAAAGTTTCCAAGATTTACACAACAGGTAATTCTAGTAATTATTAGAAAATAATGGCCAAGATAATGTGTCTTAAATTGGTCTGTAGAGTATGGTGTTCTATATTTTGAAATATGAGTGGTGGATTCCTGCCTCAGTGAAGCAAGATGCCTTAGACTGGTGAATATATTTCTTATTGAGGACTACAAAAATCAACAGCAAGAGCTAAGAAGTATGGATTAAATCAGATATTGTGCTTATGGTAAGAGAATGTTCTCTTTGCATGCCATTAGTAATCAAAAGGAGTTATTGCTTTCCATGGAAGAGATCCCAGCTCTTCCATGGAAAGGATAGATGATTTTTTTTTGAACTTGATTTTTGGCTATGTTTGTTTATGAGTGAATACTTTTCTAAGTACTCAGAGGTTGTGAATTTGGTTAATGCTACAAAAACTGTTACTGATGAATCAATTTCTTGAGTGTTGGTACATGATCATTCTATGTTCAAGTCAGGAGGTCTTGTCAGTTTGCATTTCTAAAGAATAAGTCCATGTTTCTCTAGCCCTGCAGATCTAACTTTTAATGGCATGGTGGAAAAAAAACACAAAAGAATATTTGTAGATAGCTCTGCTATGATATTGGAAGTCTTCAATTACACAACAGATTTGGATGAGCAGGAGTTGAGAAGTATAGTTTGGTTGTCAGTGCAAGAACCCTATTCCATTTTTGTTCGGAAAGTAAGGTATTGCTTACAACCAAATCAAGTAATATGGGCCCGATATTATAATCAGTGAACTAAACTCCCTCACCTTAGTGTAGCAAGAGATAAATATGAGAGTGCACTGCACACCCAGATCGAATGGCTACTTGTGGATGTCTTTAGGACATTGCAATCAGCTATAGTTATACATACTGGTGACAGCTGAAAGGCAAAGCCATCAGTGAAACTGATGTTCTTCCAGAGATATAAATGTGCACTAGAATAGGTGATTCTGCAGAATCAAGGAGAACCAGCCATACAGAAGTGGGTTAAGAAAACAAATAAAAGGAGGAAGAACCTCATGAGGAATATTATATATCATAGATGAACCACACCTGGCTCTTGTTGAGTCTAGGGAATGTTGAGGTTAGGGAATGACAATCCAATATTGCCTTGTGTCATGAGAAGGTTTTTTATTATTATTATTCATTAAATTTATATGCTGCCTTATCTCAATATGAAGCGATTCTGTCAGGCTCTTAATTAAAAATAGTATGTCCATTGAATCCTTTGTTTTTACATCAGAGGTGGTATTCAGCAGGTTCTGGCCAGTTCTAGAGAACCGGTAGCGGAAATTTTGAGTAGTTCAGAGAACTAGCAAATACTACCTCTGACTGGAGATTTTACAATGTCCTTCCCCTGCCATGCCCACAGAACTGGTAGTAAAAAAAATTGAATCCCACCACTATTTTACATGATTTATTAAGAGAGATACTATTACAAAAATTGGGCTGCTTTCCTTTCAGAATCCCATTATCTTTCAGTTCTTTAGGGTAGAGATTTCTTCAGTTTCTTTCTACAACCACTTCTCAACATTCAGTGGGATGCTTGCCTGTTTTGTTAAATGGGTTTGTTGTTTCTTTTATATGTTGAGGGGAGGATTTATTGCTCTCCATCCTGGGAATGTGATTGATGCTACACAAGTTACTTTCTGTGGCTTTGCTCTTTGGCAGGAAATTGTCTCAGATTTGGCCATGATTGTGCTACAGTGATAAACCTTAAATGGGGAGACCCAACGTCTGCTCTCAGCCATAAAAACTCACTAGATGATTTTGGGCGTTTCATTTGTTGTCACCTCAAGGAAGAGATTGGACAAGGGACAACTATGTATTCTGCCTTCAGTTCCTGAAAGCATGCTATAAACCTCATATAAAATTAGATGGAGGATGGCATTGTTTGGAGACTTCATAAAATTGGATTTCCTAGGAACATCCAGGTATTTTTCCTGAGGGAGAGAAATAAGAGTCTGTGGAGCAATAGGGGTTAGGTTATTGGATGAGAATGGAGAGACCCAGTTTCCAAACAACCCTTAGCAAATGGGGGACTCTGAGCCAGTCACACACTCTCTCTCAACTCTGGCCACTTTCTTACTGTGAGGGAAAATAGGAAGAGAAAATCTCACGCACGTTGCTTTGGATTCCTGAGTGGGGAAAAATATAATTCTGTGAACAAGGAAGATTAGTAAAATGATAGTCTTAATATTGGTGTGATAAAAACCTGCATGAGGAAACTTTTCAGGAAACTTTTTTTTTGATAGGCATCTTAAATCATAAACATTGCAAGAAGTTCCCCAGTCCCCATTATGGTAAAGATGGAACTTGGTCTCTTTCTCATTTGAGATGTTTGATTCTATTTCAAGATGTAGCATCATCAATTTGTCCCTAGATGTCACTAAATACCACAAATGCTTTGCACATGAACTCATTACAGATTGATTTCAGGCCCAGCACCCAGTGTCTTTTTACCATTATCAGGACACCTGTTATTCTTTCTCCCTCTCTCTCATATGCAGATAATAAAAAATAATCATGCAATTAAAAATATTACTAGAAAACATAGCAGTTTATACATCACTCTGGCCTAGTGCCCTGGATAGAAAATATGGAGGTTATTGGTCAGCTGGGCATTTTACATAAAATAAAGCTTTTATTAATTGAAGAAGGATAGAAACCAAGGTGACCTTCAGCTGCCATTAATAATAGAGAGCAAATGTGGTGTAATGGTGAAAGTGCTGGCCTAGAAACCAGGAGACTGTGAGTGCTAGTTCTGCCTTAGGTATGAAAGCCAGCTTAGCATCTTTGGGCCAGTCACACTCTCTCAATTTAGCCCAAAAACCTCTCACAGGGTTGTTGTTGTGGGGCAAATAGGAGGAGGAAAGATAATTGGGTATGTTGACTTACTTATGAAATTATAAAGGTGTGATAAAAATCGAATAAATAAATTGTGCTTGTGGTTTAGATTCATGGCATCTGCAAAGGTTCCATGGCTTTTTCTCAATTTTGTAGAAAGGACTAAGATGTAGGTCTAGTGAGGAATTTTTCTGACAAAAAAATGTAGATTTGTTTTTCTAGTTGGTGCCTCTCCCTATACTTACTATCGTTCTAGAACAGGGGTGTCAAACTCATGGCATCATGGCGGCATCACATGACATATCACTATTTTTTTCCCCTTCGCTAAACTGGGCTTGGGTGTAGCCAGCACATGATGCATCTGGCCTGCGGACCACAAGTTTGACAGGCCTATTCTAGAAGATCCTCTAAATATGCATAGCAGATATTCAGGAAGAAAAAAACTGGAAAGTCATCCCCCACCTCTGGATATAGTTTAAATCTAAGAAAATTCAGTAACCTGTATTTTAGCAATCACTGGAAGAGTATGATTCCTTATTTAAAAATTATTCATCAGACTTGGCTTGATCTTTCATAAAATGAATATATCCTGGTTTAGAAATTTGCTGAAAATGATATAGTTTGGAGATCTTTAACAAAATCTCATATTTATTGTTTCATTTCTCTATTATATAAACTCAGAAATTCATTCTCCCCTAAAATGAGCCTTGGGTACATGGCAAGACAGTTAATGCTCTGGGTTTTCTAAATGTTGGTATGCAAATCCACCTCTGAAACTCAGATTCAGAAAATAGTGCTCTCTAAAGAATCTACAGTATTCTGGAAAGTCCCAAAAGCTGATGGCTGTTTGTCCTATTTTTTTTTAATTGTTGGGGATGTTAACTCCTCTCTGGATGCACAGCTTACATTTCAAGTCCTGTTATCCTTTGTGTCTCTAGAAATTACAGCATTTTCCAAAAACAAGGACAATTTTCAAATTGCTTTTGCCAGTGCTGCTGTTGTTGTCACCACAGTTGCTTTCCTCTGGGAGAAACCAGACAAGATCACTCTGTAGCTTCACATGGAGCAACAAGGAGCAAACTTGAAACTACAAACATAACACCCATGTTATGAAAGATCAGATCTAGACATGCAGAAGAGCAATTCGGTAAGAGCAATAGCATTTAAGATTATTGAGATTAGACTCTAAGGCAACCAAAATATTCCCTTAAAGCTTACCATCATATCCTGATAATGAACAAAGAGGGATTTTTCAAACCTCAAGTCTCGGGCAATGACCACAAAATAATTTCCTGTTTGGGGTTTTTTCAGCTTAAAAAGAAAAACCCTCCCACATTCTTTATATATTGTTTATTCGGCAAGTTTCTAGCATGATATGTTGTCTTCAAACTGAATTTAGCCTCAAAGCAGTGACATCCACAGCAATTATTTGTATGTGTGTCAGATCTTTCAGTTGGCAGGTAAACATCACATTGAAAGCCCCACCCTTTTGTAACATGGTGATGTGCACACTAAAAACGAGGCAGGGCCTCCATTTGATGCTGTGCCTGTTATCTTGCAGATTTTGATGCTTCCCCAGGGGAGATCCATGCCTCAGACCTTGACAGTTGCTTTCACCTACCTTTCAGACAACAAACTCAGCAAAATAGAAATGCTATTTTTTAATGGGACTCCATATAAAAATTCTTTGCAAATGGAAAATAAGAAAATAGAGGAGAAAGGTACCCTAGTTCTCTCTTTCTTCCATTTATTTGCAGATACAAATGTTTCCATGTGTACATGCATTGCCATATATCAGCCCTGCCAACTCTCATGGTTCTGCCGTGAGTCTCACGATTTTTTGTCATTTCTCACGGTCTCACAACAAGGCTCCTCAATCTCACGCCGAATTTAAAACGCTTTTTTTAATTCAAATTTGGGGGTCGGCTTATATGCGAGTATATATGGTAATCGTTTTATCTCTTGAAAGGGGAGTAGGCCCTGGGAACGAGGCTAGTTTCCCAGTAGTCTTTGTAAGTTCAGCGCGGGAAAGCAATCGCAATCGTATAAACATGGCGAAAAGAAGTGGTGATTTTTCAATAGAAGAAAGAAAGCTGCATCTTCTTACAACAGGGAACACAAATAAAACATTTAAACTGTTAATGACTTTCCTCAATGGAAAAGGGGTTTGTTTAATCTTGATCGGGAAAAAAATAGAATCTCACTATTTTTTATAGAATCTCCAGATTTTTTTTCATGGGTCTCCAGATTTTCCTTTATCAGGGCTTGGCAGGTCTGCATATATCGCCTACTAGAGTGCTATACAATTTATATGTCCCCTGCAAGAGATGTATTATGCTATTTACTTTGAAAGCATACTATGCTTGCTTAAGTATAGAGCAGCATTACCAAATATTTTAATTATTTTGCAATAAGCAAACCTAGGTATTTGTGATGCAACCTCATTACCAACTTCATGTTGTTGATTTACTATAGGACTGTATGAAACTATTAATGTGAAGGTAACCCAGGGGTGGGTTTCTACCAGTTCACAGGTGAAGACATCTTGGCCAACGAGACTTTTCGTCGTTTGTCTCTCGTATGTATCTTGGTCAACTATGTCTGCTGTTGTTTTGGCTCACCCGCCTGCCTGGGCTCTTATCTGACCTTTATTTCCTGCATTTTCAACTACAGCTGCTTTGCACAACATAGCTGCAGTTGAAAAAGCAAGAAAAAGTGCTTTTTCAACCACTGTGCACCCACGCACAGTGCTGCACAGCTGTCCAGGCAGCAAAATGATGATGATATACACGCAAAATGTAAAATCACCAAACTGGTAGTTACACCAGTCGGATCCTACCCCTGAGGTAACCCAAGTGATATGGAATGGTATGCAAGGCAAGGCAAGACACATTGATATAAATAAATATAAACTTAAATATAAATTTATGATATATTTGCCTGGTGAACAATATAAAGAGTTCCACAAGTTGCCTCTATAAAATCATTCTGTGTAATTCATACTAGTAAATAAGCAATAGGGTCTACACTGGACATTATAGAAGTCTGGGAAAGAAAGATACATTTGAGTTTCATTGAATTTCATTTAAATGACATTGATTGAATGAAATTCCCTGAAATCTATCCAATGTCATGAAGCAGTTTATGACAGAAGCAAGATTTATGCTACCTAAGAGTGGACCAAAAAAAACCAAACCTGCAAAAAAGAGTGGGACAGAAAAAAATATTGCAGAAAAAAAGATATTGTAAATAAGGTTAAGTGTAGGGAAGTATTGAAATCTAATCCATGTTAATGTGTTTATTGTGTCAAATTTTCTATAAATTGTTTAATTAAAAACTATTTTTACAGGCAGCAAATATTTTTCTTAATATTTTTTCTTTAGGTTATTAGCATAATTTTCTTATATGCTAATAACCTAAAGTTATATTTCTTAGATGATTATAGATAAATATATGCTGGGGTGCAATCAATATCTATCTATGTGTCTGTCTGCCTATCTGCCTATAGAAAAATATGTATTTTTCTCCTAAATGTTTTGTTTATTTATTTATTCCACAATGGAGTGGAGGCCCTGTTGAGAAAACCCCAATTTGACACTGTGAATATCAGAAAAAAATGCCTACCCTCAACAGAGGTGACAGGGAAATCTCTCTTTTTACCTCATAAGGTCCTAGCTCTACTCCGTGTCCTCAGTCACCAATTCTATTGATTAAAAAATGCAACTGGACAGGTTAGTCGAAAATGATCCACAGACCAGATTGATAAAATTATTCTAGATTATTCTAAAAATAAACTAAATTTTCTGGATTAATCTAGTTGTATTTTTCTACAAAAATACACAGTACTTGTGTTTCATTTGCAATGATGCCCACAGAATCTAATCTGAGCTTCTTTCTGCCATAATGGTTATAGATAGCTAACAATCAGATGTTTTAAATCCTTAATGGAGTACACTGAGTTCTCTGTCATGTATTAATTAGCTTTAATAAAGTTCACTGCAGCAATGATGAGAAGAATTAATCTGATTTCCTTATGAAATAGACATTAACTATATAATAATTACCTGTTTCAAGACAGGTGAACAGCTTCCCAGCCCCCCCCCCCAAAAAAAGNCAAGACAGGTGAACAGCTTCCCAGCCCCCCCCCCAAAAAAAAGCTAAATCACAGTCATCTCACTATGCTTCTGATCAATATTTTTTCACAGACTTTAGCAATTATTAACTGGTGTTATAACTTGTTAACAAAAGCTTAAAGCTGGATTTGTATTTCTTCTTGGGTGTTGGATTTAAGTCACTCCTCCCAACTCTCAAGCAATATTTCCCAAGAAACATCATTGGAATAGAACAACACAAAATGACTGTTTTTTTGGTGACTATTCTAAAATAGGACAGGGAAGTATTTCCATGTAAGTATCACCGAACCTATTTCCTACCAGTGACAACTCTCTTCAAAAGACACTTTTGTGGGGTCTGCTAGAGGGAGAAAGAAGCAGGAAACTAACTATACACCTTATCTTATAATAATAACAACAACAACAACAACGATGACGACGACGATGATGATGATGATGATGGCTACAGCTGACCAACGGAACACTGAAGAAACAGAAGGCCTGATTCTTGCAGCCCAAGAACAAGCCATCAGAACGAATGTAATCAAAGCCAGAATAGAAAAATCTGCCAAATGCAGACTCTGAAGCGGACGAAACCATTGATCACATACTGAGCTGTTACAAGACAATCGCTCAGACTGACTACAAACATCACGACACAGCTGCTCAGGTGGTCCACTGGAACTTGTGTCACAACTACCATCTGCCTGTAGCAAAGAATTGGTGGGATCATAAGCCTGAAAAAGTGGTTGAAAATGAGCATGCAAAACTACTGTGGGACTTCCGAATATAGACTGACAAAGTTTTGGAACAGAATACCCCGAATATCACGATTGTGGAGAAGAAAAAAGTGTGGATCGTAGACATTGCCATACCTGGTGACAGCAGAATTGATGAGAAACAACTTGAAAAAGTCACCAGCTGTCAGGACTTGAGAATCGAACTGCAGAGACTCTGGCATAAACCAGTGCAGGTAGTTCCAGTGGTACTTGGCACACTGGGTGCTGTGCCTAAAGACCTAGGCAAGCACTTAAAAACAATTGGTGCTGACAAGATCACCATTGGTCAGCTGCGGAAGGCCACCTGACTGGGATCTGCTTGTATAATCCACCAATACATCACGCAGTCCTAAACACTTGGGAAGTGTTCGACTAGTTATTTGTGATAAGAAATCCAGCATAGTAATCTCGTTTGCTGTCTATACTGTCATTTTTGTGTATAATGCTAATATTAATAATAATAGTCAATCTAAAAATTTGGCTGACTGTGCAAGCAACCATAATAACAGAACAAGTGTGGCAAAAAAGCAAAGGTAGTACCAATTGTACTACATCTGGAGCACCACTTGAACACCACAAAATCAGCACCAATCAGCTTGGATGACATTTGCCTCTCTCAAGTGCTTGGAAAGGACTTGATAGGTGGATAAAAATGCCATATCAAGCCTAAACATGTGGCTGACTGTGTGACCAACAATAGTAATAACGTAAATGTATGTGCTGCCCAACTTTCTGTGACTCTGGGTGGTTTACAAATTACTAAAACATTTAAAACAAGCTGCCCCCCCCCCTCTTAGGGTTTGGTTATCTTTTGTTTCTTCTGAGATGGCAGAGAAACAAACCCAGGTGAGAACAAAGAAAAGGAAGAAAAGGGAATTGATTGTCTCCAACAAAGACTTGGCCAAAGAGCCACACCTTTAGGGCCTTTCCTCATAAGGTGGGGCTTACCCTTGAGGGGAAGCTCATTCTGGAGCGCAAACCATGCTCCAGAGAAGGAGTGACATTGTGTAATTCAGGGTTTCCCAACTTTAACATGCTGACTGGGGAATTCTGAGAGTTGGCAGTTCATACATCTTAAAGTTACAGAGGTTGAGAAACATTGGTTTAAGTGGAGCTCAGAGTGTAACAACTTTGCCTGATAAAACTGACTAGGCAGATATTATGGGATGTCAGGCGGTCCATCAAGTAACCGGGCCCTATGCCATGTAGCAATTTCCTTGTCTCTGCTGTTTTATATGATGAATTTGATCAGATATGCAGACTGCAAAGGCTACTCCCAACATGAACAAAACGCTATTTTTTTAAAAGGGAAGAGCAGTATATAAACAGAATCCACAGCACTAATAACTTTGAACTGAGCTTAGAGTCAGCCAACTAGAGAAAATAATGTAGTGCTAGATACATTAGCATTTGATTTTATTTTGCACTTCAATGGGATTTTTTTTTTATAGAAAATAGTGTAAGTGAAACTTTTCATGAAATGCTATCATTGTCCTCATATTGATTTTTTTAACATTAATTAACAGCTATGCCTACCTCAGATTTTATCTAAATACATGGTTTTCTTCATACCTGTTCAAAACTTTCTTTCCTTGTTTGATTATTTAGCAAGCCCCATGAGACTAAAAAATTTCAGAGCATGTCCTGGGAAAGAGCCTGTTGCCAGGGAATATAAAAAGGCAATTTAACAAACTGTAATCAATTATTATTCTTTAAAAAAAAAAACCTCTCAGCCTATTAAATTCATTTATAGAGGGACTGCAAATATTAAGGTGTTTTTTTTTCTCCACTGACTTGTCTAATAATGTGTAGGCCACTAAAACATAGCAGTAATGGTTGCCAACATTTTAATATGATGCTGTCTGTATAGTATGAAGGATAAGGTTGAGTTCTATGCCAAGGAGAATGAATGGGATTGTGACCTACTCCAACTGATGTTCCCACAAACAGTCCAGTTGAATAGCTGCAATTTGTATAGAGATAATTCCTGCACATAATTGGTACTCTAAAATGAAACATTATGTTTTAATCCTGATTGCAGCCATGTGCATTGTAATGCTGTGCACATTTATTTAGGAGTGTGTTGAATTGGATTAAGTGGGAATTGTCCAGAATATGATGGCATAGGATTGTGATCATAAAACTGCCTACTATCCTATTTTTCTTTTCCTCCTCCTTCTCCTCCTCCTCCTCCTCCTCCTGCTCCTCCTCCTCCTCCTCTTCCTCTCCATTCTCCAAGCTATAACAACAGCTCTCATTGACACAGATCATTTTTGTGCATGATGCATAAATGACAAGTATTGCAGAATGGATAAAGTGCAATCTGGGTACATGCTAGGAGATGCAGAAGATAAGCCCTGATTTATTGTAGACAACTACTTATTCTAGATTCAAAGCCATTAATTTTTTAGCAGTCCTCTCAGGTTTACATAATGATTGAGTGGATGAAACACAGAAAGGGGTTGTGGGAGATATCATAACTGCAATCCATTGGACATAATGGAGTCACTTTTTGATGAATGGAGGCACGATCATTATCTTAAACATAAATGTTACCTTGGACTAAGGAAAGGCATGGGGGAGGAGTAGTATTTAAAGCACAAACAGGAAATGTGGGCTTGAGTCAGAGATGTCTTGCAGCTGTAGCCATTTGTTATAGGAATTTCAGTACCTCTTCATCACTTCTGGAAATAAAAGGTAAATAAACAAACACCTTTGTCATACTGAAATGGGCAGACAGTAGGCAAGAGAATGTGAATGACCATTGTCATGGTGAATTCCAGTTGTTAAGATTGGGGGTGGGGAAAGCTTTCAAACCTTGGAAGAAAGATTATCATCTGGATTTTATGACCCTGGCAAGAATTACTTCTCTTAGTGGCCTGGATAATATTAGGAGGTCCTCACTACTATAAAGCTACTTGTACTACAGGGTAGCAAATTGGAACAATCTGCAAAATATAACCAGAAAAAATAATATCTGCCATATTTGAAAAAGAAACAGGTTTCCCTAATTAGAGATCTCCCTCTTTTACAGTTATAAAACATTTTTATGTTTATGACTCAAGGTATGAAATGTAATGATCTGTTTTCAAACTTTCTCATCTGTAACATTAGCTCACATGTAAATGTCATTGATCAATATGGAATGCCCTTTGAGCTGAAAGTCAGGCTACATATCAAATCAATCATCCTCATCAGGACAGGCAGCATTTTGCAGTCAAGTGGTTAAAGATAAATGTGCTTTATATTCTCTTCAACAGTAGCAGCAACAGAAGCAACAGCAATCACCATTAGGCTGACAGAATTCTGGAGTCATCTGGTGCTGATGGAGAAAGAGATAGGACTTATGTTGTTCCACATACTATTCCATCAAAGGCCTCATCAGGTATGGATGAGTCAATTGGTGGCTTACTGCCTGCTTGACTCCAATGTCAGAATCGGCTCACCCAGAATCTTTTGTGCTGGCATTATGTCCCTTCCTAAGAAAATGAATGCTTGTGAAATGCTTATGAAGTTCCCTTGGAATTCAGTAAGATTTATTTCTGTTTAGAATTGTGCGAAGACTACTCTAAAAACTGCTGTTAATTGATGGAGGGCAAAGCAAAGATGAACAAGCAATAAACTATATACAAATTCTTCCATCTCTGATGAGTTAACCTTCACTTGCCCCTTCCTCACTTCTTCTGAGAAGTTCTGTCTCTCTTTTCCTTAATATAATCTAAGTCGTTCATCTGTACATTTCATAATTAAAATGTAGTTCAAAACCAAAGAGCTGCATTGGATCAAATGAAAGGTCTTTAAAGTCCATATTTTTTTTCTCTTTTACCTTTAACTCCACTTGACAGAGCAGTACTACCAGTAGTCCTTGACTTAACAACCAGAATTTTTGTTGCTAAGAAAAGCAACTGTTAAGGGAGTCCACCCTGATTTTATAACCTTTTTTTGCCATGGTTGTTAAGTGAGTCACAGCAATTGTTAATTGAATCACAAATTTCCCCCATTGACTTTGCTTGTTGGAAGCTGCCTGGTAAGATTGCAAATGGTGATCACGTGACCTTGACATGCTACAACAAGACATGTTAGCTGCCAAGTGCCCAAATTATGTGACCCTGAGGATGTTTCCACAGTCATACGTGCGAGGATAAGTCGTAAGTCATGTATTTTAGTGCTGTTGTAACTTTGGTTGCTGAGCAAAGGATTGTTTAAGTCAAGGATTACTTGCATTTGAAATGTTTTGGAAATGTAATAAATATACAGTGAGAAAGCAACCCAGCAGTCTAACAATAAATACTCTTGTTTTAATTGTTTGTTCTTGTATTGTTTTTTTGTCTTCTTGTATGTTATCATTCTAACAAAAAAAAAAAAAACNATCATTCTAACAAAAAAAAAAAAACTCCACAAACAAATAAAAGGGATTTAGAAAAAATATCTCTAAAGTGTACACACCTTTCCTGGACAAAGCAGTTAGTCAGCTTATGTGCACATAAAGATATAAATAACTTCTTGGCCACCTTTGAGACTTTCTTTGTAATTTAAATATTTGGTGCAGCTTGCTATCAAGGAAACTAAGGTGATTCTGCCATCATTCATACTTGACTTGAAGCCTGTACAATTGCAGAAAGTCATTGTCCTCCCTGACAATGAATAACTCACTTTACAGGTTGTTGTTTTAGGGAAAATAGTAGAAGAAAGGAATATTAAATATGTTTGCCAACTTACTTATAAAAATAGAGTACATATATTGAAAATGTAATCTATCTGAGGTGCTTTTTTCACTTTTGGTGAACATGTAAGGCAGCTAAGAAATACTGGGATCAGACATATATTTTAATTCAGACAATTCTGAAATATACAATGTATATAATATGTCACGCATGGATTCTTTTTGGCTTCTGTTATGCTGGATGAAGTTGTAAATATCTAAAGGGTGGGCTCAGCTCACAAAAGAGAGCCAATTGGGTATAGTGGTTAAGATATCAGACTAGATATTGCTATCCATCAGGCTAGATCGCCAGGATCTCTTTCAGCTCTAGGAAGCAGGCAATGGGAAACTACTTCCAAAATCTTGCAAAGAAAAGACTGCAGAGACTGGTCCTTGCAATTACCAGGAGTCCACATGACTCAAAGGTGTTCTATATGTAAATGGGTGACTCCAGATCTACAAATCTGATTGGCCAAGAAAACTAAGCATTGGATTGGTTCACTAGGAACCAATCCAAAGAGCTGCTGA
>BHFT01019400.1:0-37159 GCA_004320025.1 Laticauda laticaudata
GAAAGGCAGAAAAATCACTCTAGGTGTAGGGACAATGTAAAATATTAACACATGATAAATAATGGAACTATTAAAAATAATAGCAAAGAATTTTTTTTCTTTCTCTCTTCCTGTTTATTTATTTCTTTCTCTCTCTTCCTCTCCCTCTCTCTTTTTCTGTCTGTCTGTCTGTCTGTGTCTCTCTCACACACATACACACACATTGAGCACTTTTCTAGCTTAACAGACATGCATTTTGAAGCAGCTCCTTTAAATTTCTGCAAGGCTGGAGTGGATTCCCCCACCCCCTCTGTCAGATCGCACTCCTTCTCACTCCAGGCACTTTAACTCACAAGGGAAAAGTGATACTTGCAGCATCCGTGGGGAATCCTTGGAGAAGTTTAAAGGACCTGCTTCAAAGTGCATTTCTATTAAGTTGCAAAAGTGCTCCAAGGCTGGATTTAGCCCCACCTCCTCTGTCAGCCCGCACTCCCTCTCATTTCAGGCACTTTTAACTCACAGGGGAAAGCATTATTTGCAGTGTCCATGCCTTTCTTCCTTTCCCCGGGGAAAAGAAGGATGTGGGGAATGGAGGCTGCTGCACCCATGCCTTTCTTCCTTTCCTCCTGGGAGAAGGAGGACATGAGTGGCGGCAGTCCAGGGGTATGAAAGGGAGCAATTGGTTGGCTAGTCTTCTCTTTCTCCGCCTGTTTGTTCTATATGGCTGAGGAGATCAGCTGGCCAAAGGGGCGGCTGCTGGAGGCGACTCTTTTTTGGGCTCCAGTTGCTTTTTCAGCACAGAAACCCTCCTCCCTGAATGGGCAGGCTGGTCATCTCCTTCTCTGCCTATTTGTTCTGTATGGCAGAGGAGACAATCAACCGGCTGATTTCGGGAGGATTTCTGTGTTGTAAAAGAGGCAGCTAGCGATCTCCGGCTTCGCTCTGCTTCTCCAACAGTCCAGTGCCTCCCTATTCTATGCGTTGGCTGCTTGGACTTGCCAGGCCCAGCAAATAGAACAGGCTGTGCTTTTTTCAGTGCGGCTGCTGAACTGCAACTGCAATGAAAAAAGCATGCAGCAGCTGCAGGCATCTTGCAACAAAGGGGGGGCAGGGACCCCCCGGAATATCCATTCACCCACCTACTGGATGGGCCAGGCTGAAAGAGGCGTGTCTGCCAGGAGAAGGAAGAAAATGTGCTCCAGGAGGGCAGCAGGCAGGCAGATGTCCTGAAGCTGCTGCACATGCGCACTGCATGTCTAGCGGTTGCAATCTATCCAAAGAATAAGTCTCAAAGTTTATTGGCCTATTCCCTATCACAGATCAATACAGCCCTGTGGTTATCCATTTGCAACTGCCTACCCAGGCAAATCTGTGGAGATTTCAGTCTCTGTGTCATAGTTGTCCCAAAGGTGCTTTTTCAATAGACAGCTGGACTTTCTTTGTTCTTCAGTTTTGATCATTTTGATTTTTTTCTCCATGGGTTCTTCTTTTCAACTTAAAGTGCAAAACCTGATCAAAGACTTAACTCATCTTAATTATTTGATTTCCAAATAGATATTGGTGAGAAGATATGCCCCCAAACGTGACTATATCCTGCTGCATTTCAATTCCTAAAGTACTTTGGGAATCACAATAAAGTGTGATTTAGGCTTTCCCAATCCTATTCATATATCTTTAACTTTATGGTATTTCACAGCCAAATACTAAATCAAAGGATTCATGGTACATAAGTCCTCAAACATGTGTTTTTGCATGTAAGGTAATTAAGTAGACAATGTGTCACTTGGTGATTAGTTAAAAACAGGGATTTTTCACATCAGGCCTACAAAGCTTCTATTACAAAACTCACATACCTAAAGCTGCTTCAGAGTTTGTCCTTATTATACAACAGAAGTCAGTAATAGGCTGTTCTGTGAATCTTTTCTTCCAGTACAAAACATACCTTCAGGGGAGAAAAACAAGAAAAATTATAAACAACTCTATAATTGTCTCACTAGACAATTAATTAATTCTATTAACATTTAAATAAATAATTTTCCTTGCAGTATTTGGAAACTTTATTAGTGCTACTAGTCTTCTATGAAGGCATTTCTTCAACCTAAACACTTTTGTTTAGCCATAATAATATACCCAACATGTGGATAAGATACAAATTGAGAATCCTTTGCTAAACATTTTTCATAAGAACTGCTTACACACAGAACCCTGTTTTTAAACATGTGTAGGAAGTTAGCACCCACCCCTGTCCTCGAAGAAATACTGAATGAAATATTAAAAAGGCAGAATATTATATTTCATTGGATGAGAAATGGAGAAACATGTTTTTAGGCAGGAAGCAGACTCACTCTTAATAGCCCCCACCCTCCTCAATAGCCCACAGCAGATGTCAGCACTTAAGAGACAAAGAGATGGCTAGGTCTATTCATAAGTAAATGCCCTCACTCAAGATCCTTCAGGGCAAAGCCACTAAGCCATAATAGGAATTGCCCAAAGCCCCTTAATTACATCATCCAACAAGATTCAACCAAGCTTGGGACTCAAAAGGCAACCTACAAAATTACCCCTGCATGGCCCCATGAAAGTCTGAGTTGGTTAGTCCTATGTAAAGAACGGTGTCCTTGTCCTTCGTTCAAGTTTCGGGTTGTCTCCAATATTTAGAGAGACTCTCACCCATGTGCTTTTTTGCCCAGGAGATCAAAACCATGTGGTCCTGTCCACCTTTAAACCATCTTTCCAAGCAGTCATCATGTTTCCAGTGTCTTTCTTCCCACTTGAAATGAACCCAGAAGGATATTTCTTCCAACACATGGGAAACTTATTGTGTTGAATAAGTCAACTATTTAAAGGATTTTATTTGGTCTACATTCTTTCTTTTCTTTATTTTGCTTTAAGTCTTGACATAAGCCTACAACATAAATGGATCCTTTGTGCAAGCTTGATCCCAACCCAAGCCTTTAAAAAATGTATGCTGTTATGAACGCTGAGCCTTACTTAGTAGTTTAATTATACAACAAAATAAATAACGAAAAATTATGCAGGAGCCAGCTGTATGCCACAATACCATGTGCTGCCATATGTCCCTTCTATCTAAGAAGTCAACTTTTGGATGTATGTACACTAGAATATGCCAAGAAAAGGAAAAATGAATCAAATATTCCTAGTAGGCCTTTATAAAATATATAGAAAAATCTGTTTGAAAACTATAGATAATTTGATTGTGTACATATTTTAATTTGTACAATAGAAGTGAAAGTCGGAAATTCCATTTGCTCATGCCAATTTACAATGCACAAGACATATCTGTTGAATGAACACTGCACACCTGTTCAACGATTTAAAAATAAATAATATATTTGTTAAGCTCTGCTAAGGATGTGTTGGAAGAAATATCCTTCTGGGTTCAGTTCCAAGTGGGGAAAAAGACACTGGAAACATGGAGGCTATTTGGAAAGATGGTTTAATGGTGGACAAGATATGGCTTGGAGCTCCAAAGTGAAAAGAATGATCACATGCTTCAAGATGAAGGAAAAGGAAGGGAGGGAGAGCTGAGATGCTGTAAGTGCCTGGGTTTTATACCCTCTGTTGGGATTTGAATTTGAGTTTGTATTCTGATTGGTTGTCAGACTCCCATGGGGCCATGCAGGGGCAACTCTGTAAGCTGTCCTGAGTTCCAGTCTTGGTTGAGCCTTGCTGGATGATGATGTAATGAAAGGGCTTTGTGTAATTCCTATTATAGCTCTACCTGGAGATCTTTGTTATATAAAATATGCTGGCCTAGGCTAGAGTTATGGCCTATTAGCAAAGGTTGAGGGGGGGGGGCTGAGTTTCTGCTTCTGAGTTTCTACTCTTTTTAGGGGAAATATTCTGCCTTTTTAATATTTCCTAGGATATTTCATTTTTCTAGGAGAGGGGTAGGTGATAATTTCCTGCAGATGAAAATACCTATGTCCAGAAACTACTTAATATGACACATGAGTTACATACAGAAAATATATTTTATTTTTAAAGAAACCATTCAGATAAATTAGATACATTATTTCTACTATTTTTATTTCTGTAGATTCTGTTTGTTTGAACTCCCTTTATTTCAAGGGCAATAGCTTCCTGATCTGTAAATGTGTTTTGTGTCTTGACATACGAAGATAAGAATATACTGTTTCTTTTGAATGATTTTATTCAGCTATAGTATTTTTAAATAAAATAATCTTTTATTTAGATAAAAATCATGTAATTCAATTATGTCACAAATGAATGAAAGCAAGTAGTAAAGGAAAGATTTTTGACTTTGCTGCCAGAACTATAAATGTTTAAAATGTTTAAAAACTGAGGTAAACTTTATATAAATCAGAAATGAAGTCAGCAATAAAGAGAACAGGAACAGATTGGGACAAACTAAGTATGCAATTGCTAAGTGACAAAGCCACTAATACATATACACTTATACTTTCTATACAATATCTTCAGAAGGTATTGTTAGTATGATTTCCTTTCTTTCACTGTGAGTTATACAGAAGTATTGTGTTGGGGGGGTGCACGAAGGGAGGCTCAGCCAATCTTACTGTACACGTTGTACATTGACAAGAAAGGTTTTTGGGAAAAAGGTATATATTTTTATGTTGTTCTATTTTTCATTTTTTGCAGGAGTTTCTGAATTCTACATTAATTTAATCCCACCTTATTATAAAATTAAGAATTTATCATATCTGGAATTTTAATTCCAGCTATTTTATCCCTTGTATAAATGACTATTTCTCCCATCAAGTCTAATCCTTCTTCAATCTTTCCACACTAGAATATAGTTTTCTTCTCAAAAAATATTTAAAGTTTTTGATATTCTTAATCTTTTTAAGTTTGAGGAATATTCACTAGTTTCCACAACATCCCTGGTAAATTTATGAACATTCAGTAATTCTATTTTCTCATAATTAACACATAATGCCGATACCAGTGTACAACTGAAAAGTTTTATTTCTTTACTGGGCTTATAGGTCACTCTGACTGCAAATGATATTTTGTAAACAATCAGATGCAAGCTTCTGTGTTATCAGTAAAGAGACCTACCACTTTGTGGTTCACCTAAAGACCTAAAGTAATATGTGAAAAAGTCCTGCTGTAAGTGTACAGATAGTCCTTGTCTTACAATAGTTCATTTAGTGACTGTTCAAAGTTACAATGGCATTGAAATATGTGACTTATGACCATTTTATACACAGCCATTAAAGTATCCTCATGATCATATGATCAAAATTCAGACATTTGCCAACTGACTCATATTTGTGATGGTTGAAGTGTCTTGGGGTCATATGATCATTTTTGCAATCTTTTGACAAGCAAAGTCAAACAAACCAGATTCACTTAACAACCGTACTACCTCAGTAACTTCAGTGATTCACTTAACTGTGGCAAGAAAGGTCATAAAATGGGGCAAAACTCACTTAACAAATGTCTCACTTAGTAACAGAAATTTGACTTGTGGCCACAAGTCAAGGACTAGCTGCATTTACGTATATCCTGCTTATTAAATGGGGAATAATTTAGTTGATGGAATTCCTTTAATACTCCCTTTTGCCTTTCAATAAATCTTGCTAGAGATTCTGTGAGAATGGTGCTTGAAAAAGAGCTATTGTATAGGCAGATAACTATTTATTTACTAAGGTTATTTTTTACGTTTTCTTATTAAATTATTTTTATTTGTGTTTAAAATCAACTCCAAAATACTTACGTTTGAATATCTAGGGGTTTCAAACTCGATTTCATTGAGGGCCATATCAGGGTTGTGTTTGACCTCAGGGACCAGGGTGAGTATGGCCGGGATGGTTGTGCCCAGCTCAACACCACTCATGTCAGGGGCACCTGTGATAGCCAAGAACTTCCCTCAGTCTCTCCCTCACTCTCATCTTCCTTCCTTCCTTCCTTCCTTCCTTCCTTCCTTCCTTCCTTCCTTCCTTCCTTCCTTCCTTCCTTCCATTTTCTTCCTTCTTCCCCTTTTCTTATTTTTTCTTCCTTGCTCTATTCCCATCTTTCCTTCTTTTTCATTTTCTTTCCTCTTTTTCTTTCTCCTTTCCTGTCCCTTCTTGCATGTTCAAATGCAAAAGGGGAAACATTTCTCCTTTTGTTTTGTTTTTAGTTTGTTTTGCTAACCCTCTGCCAGCGAAAAAGGAGTTCAGGTGGGACCACATGCATCCCTCCTGGGCCCCTTTTTGGCTGTGACACCCTCCTGAAGCCCTCTGCCAGCAAAAACAGATCCAGACCACAGGATGCTTAGATCTGGCCTGCAGGGCCGCACTGGAAATAGCAAAGGATCTGCCCGCGGTGCCACTGCCAGCAAAAATGGAGCTCGGGAAGGCTGTGTGAGCCCCGAGCTCCATTTTTGCTTGCAGAGGTCATCACAGCCAAACACGGGGCTTGGGAGGGCCGCACTCGGCTCTCCTAAGTTCCATTCTCACTGGCAGAGGCTCTACAGGCTGGTCCTTTGGTGCTTCCAGGGCAGCCACATGGGCCAGATCTAAGCACCCCATGGGCTGAATCCAACCCATGGGCCTTGAGATTGACACCTCTGTTTTAACAGGATGAAATTTAAATATAAAATGGCAGAAAGTCAGAAAGAAATCAGAACCAAATATATGTTGTACTACTATGTAGAGTTGGTACAAATTCATAGAATAATTTTAAAGATCTGTTTCTCTTCTAGGTCTTTAGTTTTAAGTTTGGACATTTTGTTTAAAATTCCAAAATGCGGTCTACATTTGTACAATGGCCTAACTCTCCACTTTTTCATAACTATAACTATTTGGCACATATATTCACCACGAGTAATTCTAGTCCTGTGTCTATAATGTGCAGGATGGACTTTCACATCCACAACTCTAAAACTATGAAAAAATATAATTTTATTGTTTGCATGTCTATTGGTTAAGAGTTATCTGTTATTATTTCTCTCATTTAAACCAATCATTAAAGTTTCCATTGATTTTCATCAATCAATCCTCTTCTTCCATTTGTAGTGTACCAGCAGAAACAATGGTTGACATATTAGAATAAGATCATGGCATCTCTGTGCTAAGATCTATTACCTAATTTTAAGGAAACATACCTTCTAAAATCTGCAATCAGCTTGACCTCTGCTATGACAAATTTGTGTTTTGTGATCATGTGTTTCAGAATTTGATTTTGTTCTGATATTGGATAATATTCTTCACAGAACAGACAAGGCATATTTGGAGATTCTTCTTCAGCAGAAATGCCACATGGACTTTCTGGCAGGGAAAGTGGTTCCAAAATATAGTCTTGGTGGCCTGAAGGGAATAATAATATCAGGATTAATACATAACACAAACATACATTTTTGCACTTACATTCTATCTGCATTTTTCTTGAAGTATAATCAATAATATAACTCATATATGCAGGAATATATTTTAATCAATCAAGCAGTGATCTTCATTCTAGTGCCCAAGGACTGGTATAATGAATGGGAAAACAAAAACAGAATAGCTCTGTCACCATGAAATATATTCCTTAAATGTCTGTCATTCTGCTCCAAAATTCAACTCCCAACTCACCTTGTACGCCCAGTCTAAACTATAAGCAATGGGGACACAACTTGTTGCTTCCTGTTGTCATAGCCCAGAGAAGAAAATTCAAATAATACTTCCATTGCGAAACACAAGACAAATTATAATTACATCATTTTCAAAATAGCATTAACATTTGAGGCAATTCCATTCAAAATGGCTATATTCAAACCAAACCAGCAAGTACTGTTCATATTGAAACAAAACTTATGAAATATATACTGTTTTGAGTAAAATCCTTACTTTCTAACAAGGAAGAAAAACGCATTTTCTACCAAATTATTAAATTATTACTGAGCCACAACAGCACTCCTGGAAGCTACTGCTAAGGAACTGGATACTTTACTCTTTAATATGACAGATAACAGTCTAAATCAAAGGAAAATAAGGTCCTTTGGGCTCTTGGCTTAGTCAACTAATCCTTGAGAAATTATTTACGAAGGGTCAGGTCAGGCCTCTGAGAATAACAATATCACCTTCTTCCAAAAATGGACTGAGAAGAAAGAGTCAACAATTTGAGGAAGAGATGGGGTCGTCTGAAAAAATGTGTTTCAAAGCAAGAATGTCTTATTCATTTTTAGCATAAACTCATCAACTCACTTTTAGCATAAACTCATAAACTATACAGATTGTCCTTGGTTTATGACCACAATTTGGACTTGAAATTGTTGCACTTGATTTCATTGTCTTTTTTACCACCATTATTAAGCAAATCCATCTTCATCTATTGATTTTGCTTGTTGGAAGCCCCCTGGAAAAGTCAGAAATGGAGATCACATATCTCCAAGATGCTGCAACAGTTATAAACATATGCTGATTGCCAAGGGCCCAAATTCTGATCATGTGACTACTGGGACAAATATGAGGCATGTTCTTAAGTCACTTTCTTCAGCACCACTGTAACTGAACAGTCATTAAATGAATGATCATAATTTCAATTCACTTGAATAAATGTAGAATCCAGCGTAACATGTCACATCCACATGCACAGTACTCCTGTCTTCTTGAAACAAATTCTTTTTAGGGAAAACCTAATCAAACATTATTCCATTTAATAAATAATTTCAAAATAAGAAGAGGCCATATATAATTAAAATGCTATCTTACAAAAGATGTATTCATCCTTGCACGGCCACCAAAATGTCAGTTTTTAGATGGGTTTATCACTAAGCAAGTTTCACATATGAGGGGCTATGTTTTGAGCCCTGGCATCCTCAGGGAGAAATGAACCTGTCTGCAGGATGGATTAGCTAATCTAATTCGGAACAAGCCACATTTGTGTAAATATGTTCTTTCAGATACTCCACCTAGTAGAATTGCAAAAGGCATACTTGTCAGAATTTCTTTTGCTTCTCCAAGTGAGAACAAAGAATGTTCAGGGTTTTTTTGTGTTTTAGATACTAGAAATATAATCCATTAACAATTCCCAACTTCCCTTATCCCTTAAATTCATCTTGGATCATGGCCACCTCCATGTATAATTCTTGAAATCTTGTAGAATGTCTGGTTTAATGCTCAAACAGATGGAAATTTGCATATCTCTGCTCCTGAAGAATGCCAGAAATTCTCAGAACAATCTCATCAAACAAAATCAGGCATGATACATTTTTTGTGAACCTCTCATTAATTTCTATTAATCTCGAAGCACCCATGTGACTTTAGCAGATATTGCATTTGACTAAGTGCAGCAAAAAAAATTAGACCACCTTGGATAGGCTTTAGACTTTGTAGAAATCCCAAACTATTAGTAAAAAACCAAACTGAAACTTAGATTTTATTGTTCACAAACACTGGAAATATAGATGCAGATTATAATGGCATTTTGTAAACTTTGTGTTATTAAAATTTTCTTAAGAATATGATATATAAATATGGGTATTGATGTGCTTGTCAGCTCACCGTGTTGAAATAATTGTACAAAAACAATAAGCACATCTGCTGCATTATTGTTTTTCTAATTAAATTCAGCAGTTGAATGAATAAATTCATTAGCAACAAGCCTGCTTTATTATCTCATTAATATAGCTAGCTAGTACAAGAGATTAGCTGAAGAACTTGATAACAATACCCTAAACAAGGGACAAAAAGGAATGCATTACAAAGAAATAAACAGCCAAGAAAACAAATCAGTATAATGAGAAGGATGTCCCAAAGATGCTTTTTCAGGAGGCAGCTGGACTTGTTTTTCTTTTGAAGACATTTCATTCTCATCCAAGAATCTGGTTCCTGCAGTCTGCAATTTTTCTCTGGAAATCCATTCCTACTCCCACACCATTCAAAGAGTGTTCATCCCAAATTGTATAGTTAAAAGTCTGCAGAGATTCTCAGTCATCCAGGTCATGGTTGCCTCCTGAAAAGCACCTTTGGGACAACCATGACCTGGATGACTGAGAATCTCTACAGACAATGAGAAGGATGTTTTCCAGTAATTCTGAAACTCATATATTAAAAAGATGTGTATAACAAAAAAAAAAAAANTAAAAAAAAAAAAAAAAAAGGGGGGGGGAAGAATGGTTTCTCTAGTATTTATCTGACCAAAAAAAATGCTTTATTGTACCAAGTATATTAGAAAAGAAGAAATAATGTCAGTCAAATTGCTACCAAGAGTTGAGGGGATGGAATAAAGATCAGATGATTTCTATTATCACTTTAATGAGATTGGTTTCTGAAGTGGCTTTATTACATTTCCATGATCCTGAAAAGGCTACCATTATGAAATTAAAATCCCTTCGAATTCTCCATCTGTTTTCTCAGTCTACAAAATTCCAAATATACATTCTATAAAGCAAATATTTTTAAGATCTGATTATTTTTACATTATAATGATAGCACATAATACTTGTAACTTAAGTTAATTTAAGAGAATAGAACTAGAGAATACATTAATATGACTAAGTAACTGTGCAGCGTTTATTGGAGAAAAATGGTAACATGGTGGGACTATACTTGCCTTATCTTTGCCTCTGGAAACATGTAAATTCTCCCTATCAGAGATTTTTGTGTGGCTTCTAGAATCTCTTCCTATCACAAATGTCAAAAATTGGTGGAAATTTCTCTAATTTTTGAGAAGAAAAATACACCCCCCAACCACATGTAGGCTTAACAGTTTCAAAAAAAACAACTTGGCATATTCCCAATAAATCCAAAAAGATCATTTATCAATCTAATGTGTGCCAAGATTCACTAACTCTATACATCAACCTATCCACTACTATCCAGACAACCTCAATCTGTGTTAGATTTGATTATGGGACAACAGACAATTATGCTATTTTATTGATATTTATAAAAAAGACAACTAAATTTATGTTAAATCCAATTATGTTGATTCCTGAGAAGTACAGCCCATTTCCTGTGTCTATTTATAATAAGGTAATGGAAAGGGACCTGAGACAAAGTGCACAGATTTAGATATGGCAATTGTGCTTTCCACTGTACTTCAATTCTGGGGATTTTCCTTAATATTTGCCATTTTATGGCAGAACAACATGGTTCTATTAACCTGTTAGCTTTTTGAGTAGTAGACATATGACCTAATTACAGTTCTATCAGTTTAAAATAACTTTTCCTGCATTACCTTTAACTTGCTTGTGTCATGTATGTGTAAGTATGTATGAATGAACAAATGAAACATATATATTATTTGACGACATGGAATGGCTCCAAAAGTTCTGGTGATTTGTCATTTTTGACTATGGATAAGGTTGTGCACCTAAAGACTGAACTAGTGTTCAATTTGGGGATTCTCCTGGACTCATGGCTCCTGCTTGAATAAGTGACAATCATAATTAAGAGAGGCCTTTAAGCAGATCTGTCTGTGAGTCTGTTGCACCCTTTCCTGGAACAGAAGGTCTTACACATGGTCACTCATTCCTTAGTCACCTCCTAGTTGGATTATTGCAATGTGCTGTATGTGGAGTTGCTCTTGAAGATCACTCAAGAGTTACAACTGATATGGAATGTGGCAGTGCATACCATATTGGGTTGCCATAGGTTTGCTCATATTACACTTTTATTGCATGAGTTATATTCGCTCCTAGGTCCTTCTGGATACAATTCAAGATGCTGGTTACAGTATTACCTTTCAAGCCCTACAAAACACAGTATACCTGGTTATTTGCTGGACTGCAAATAACAATATCTCCTTATCCCATTAGATCAGATACGCTTGCTCATCTGAAATTTTGCCATCTGGTGGGAGATTGGTAGTGTAATTTTTATGTGGCTGCCCCTACTTTTTTCCTGCTGGTTATTTGACAGGTCCTTACCCTTCTAGCCTTTTAGAAGGCTGTTAAGACCTGGCTTTTTGATGGGAGGGCGGAGCTGCCGTCGTAGCAGGAAGACAGGGATTCGGAAGCTCCCAAAAGAACCATTGATATTCCTGCTGCTGGATGGTCCTTTTGGACCTAAACCGTCCTGGAGAGACGGTAACAGAGGGGGACACACCCTGTCCCTGACACTGCAAAGTCCCTGGTTGATCCAGGAGAAGCTTCCTGAACTGGCAGCAGAGGAAAGCGGCCATTAAGGCTGCTGGAAAGCTGGGACAGCTCCGGAACGAAAGGGAAATCAGAAGGAAAGTGTGCCAGAACTGGGTGAGATTTTAAACAAAATCATTAAGGATTAGAGAGCACCCTAACAGGAAAAGAAACTTTAAGAATATTGAAGACAGAAGAGAAAATCAGTGATGGGAAAGTATGTTTATAACTATCAGAATTAATGAGGGCTATTTTATTATATGTTTTAATAGAAAGATTAATTTTTTTTCTTTTTAACTGGACTGGACTAATAATTTGGTAAAGACGAAGCTTTAATTTTACTTTTAAATCCTGGACTATTTTTCCTTTTTAGTTTGCTATTTAGTAACCTATAACTTTAAAAGTGAAACCTTTTTTAAAAAAAAACCTTTTTGGATACAGTATAACAAAGCAATAGTGACACCTAGAGATTACAGAAAAATTGGAAAAAATTAAGAACTGTTTTTTGACAGTAGGTTGTTTACAACCAAAAGGAAGATTTAGATCCAAAAGCAGAGTGCTGAAAGACTGTTGAAACAGGTGCTGTGCTGGTAATCTAAACAGCTGGAGATAGAAAAAGAGAAAGACTACTGTGACCTTGGACTATGTTTTGACTTGGCTTTTGGGATACAATATGGTGGCTTAGATTTGCTTTGTGACTGCTATTTAAAATAATTGCTGGATATTTTATTTTGTTTTATTTTTTACTGCTGGTACCTTTTTGGGGCCTTTTACTATTTCATCTTTGCTTACAGCCACTTGCTTCCTTTTTCTTTTTGGCTAGCCTTCTATTTGGAATATTTTAATTTTTCCTAATTTTTATTTTTTATTATTGGACTATTACAAGTGGATTATTTTTGAAACTCACTCTTTTTTAATTGTTTGTTTCTTTTTTTACTTTTGCCTCTTTGTGGATTTAATATTTTTGATTCCTCTATTTTTATATTTTTTTAAAAAGGGAAAAATATCTTTTATTTTTTTCTTCATTTTTGTTTTTTTATGTGGAAAGCTTGTTTCCTTTATAATTGGATTAAGGTAGAGAAGAACCTGAAGAAAGCAGAATTTGGATTAATTGGTAGATATTCTTTGCTTGGAATGATATTAATTTAAGATGAGGAAAATAGCTGCAACATTCCCACTTCCTCCTCCCTAAGACCAGCTGGTCAGCGATCAATACAAGCTATGTTACAACAGGAAAAGGAAAAATAGAAAGAAAGAAAAGGAGTTTCCAATGCAGAAGTTAAGAAAAATGATGCAAGCAATACAAGAACAATGGAAGCGTGTTGAAGAGAAAGTTGAAAATATACAACAGATGATGATGAAGAAAGAATGCGAAAGATGGAAGGGGAGACCGGACAGAGAAAAAAGTTGGAGAAATAGACAACAGATTGACAGTAGTGGAGCAAGATAAGAGAAAGGGAATGATTGCCCTAGAGATGGATAAGGCTGAGTTTTACCTAAGATTTCAAAATGTAGAAGAAGAAAAAGGAGAAAATCTTGCAGAGATAATGACAAAAATGCTGGCAAAAGCCATGGATATATCCAAAGAAAAAATGATGGATGGAATTGATGAAGTATTTCAAGTGTATACAAGATATGCTATGAGACACAACTACCCAGAGAAGTACATGTGAGATTCACTAAGAAAACAATTAAAAAGATATATTACAGAAACCAAGAGATGATCCATTGAAATACAAAGTTCTGAAACAGGTATCGAGAAGTGAGAGATTTGAGAAGAGAGTATCAATTCTTGACAAAGAACCTAATTAAAAAAGGAGTGAATTATAGATGGTTGATCCCAGAAAGTTTGATACTTATTTGGAAAGAACAAAGACACAGACTGGACTCAATAGAAAAAGTAGAGTTATTTTATGATGAATGCTTCAAAGGAAATGAAGAGAGAACAAGAGAGGAAGAAATAATCAAATTTCAAAAGGAAATGGCTGAAGAAAGGGACAAAGAGAAAAAAAGAAGAAATATGAGAAGAAGGAGCAATAGATGGCAGGCCGGAACCAAAAGAGGTAAGCGAACAAACAACAATGAGAGTAATAAATCTTACATATAAAGTGTAAATAATGGATGAAGAAAAGAAGCTAATATCAGTAAAGAATAAATGGATTAAATTCGGCCATCAAAAGAAAAAAGACTTTTCATAAGCTAGAAAAACTAAAATCATATATAATTTGTCTACAAGAAGTATATATTAAAAAACAACATGTTCAACTCTTGGACCATCCTAGAATTGGGAATTTATATGCTTCATTGGCACAACAGAATCAAAGAGGTGTAGACTTATATATTAAGAATACAATAAAAGCTACATTAATTTTTACAGAGGAAGAAGGGAGAATATTGATGGTGGAAATAATAGTTAATAATCAACAAATACTTTTAATAGCAATATATGCACCAAATGAGAGACAAGAATAATTTTATAAAAAAATACACAAGAAAATAACAGAATTGGAATTCTATATGCATTCTAGGAGACTTTAATGCTATTTTGATGTAGAGTTGGACTACAAAACACAGAAGATAAATAAAAAAAAATAGAAAGACATTGCCAAAATCATTCTTAAGATGGCAGCGGAACTAGGTATTTGAGACATATGGAGAGAATTAAACATCAAAAACAGACAATATACATTCTATTCAAACAGACATTTATCATGGTCAAGAATAGATATGATTTGGATGACACCAGAATTAATCTTAAATATACAAGAAATAAACATTGAAACAAGTTCCTGGGCAGACCATAATCCAATATGGGTCAAATGGAAGGGACAAAGGAAAAGGTCAAGATGGACTCTGAACAATTCAATTTTGAAAGAAAAAGAATTTAGGAAAAATTTGGAAAAAGAACTGGCTTTCTTTTTTAAAGAAAATAAAAAAGAAGAAACTTCATTGCAAAATGTATGGGACATAATGAAGGCTTATATCAGAGGCCTGATCATAACTTATACAAGAAAGAGGAATATTTAAAAAAGACAAAGATGACAAATCCTAGAAGACTACAAGAAATTAGAGAAAGAACTACAAAGATACCCGCAATAAAAGAATCTTAAAAGTCAAATGGATATAGTTAAGCACAAACTGGGGTTAATGGAAAAAGAAGAGTTGGCACAAAAAATTAGGAGTGCTAACCAGAACTTTTTTGAAAATGCAAATAGACCAGGAAGATGGTTATTGCAAAGGATATTGCAATTAACAAATAAGAATGGAATGGTTTGATATGGGAATGAAGAAAAGAAAGAAATAGTACAAAAATATTATGAGAAGCTATATGAACAAGAGACAATTGAAGAAGAAAAAGTTAAATAATATTTGCAAGAATCAGAACTACCCAAAATACCAAGTGAAACTAAGTTAATGCTAGAAGGGAAAATAATAATGATGGAACTGACAGAGGCAATAAACAAACAAAACAAAAAATACAGAGGTCCAGGCGAACTGAGAGATCAACCAACTCAGACACTCTTCTGGCTGAGGTGATAGCCACTAAGAAGGTTACCTTCAGAGAAAGAAGATGCAGACTAGCCAATCTTAGAGGTTCAAATGGAGCCTTACTCAGGGACTGCAACACCTTAGGCAGATCCCAAGTAGGATACCTATGTACTACTGGAGGGCAAAGATTGGCTGCCCCTCAGAGGAACCTATGGACTCTAGGATGATGTGCTAAGGACTCCAATTTTCCACAAGTTAACACAGATGAAAGAGCCACCACCTGACAACAAAGGGCATTGGGAGAAAGGTCCCTACCCAGACCAGCCTGTAAAAATTCCAATATATTTGCTACAGAGGCTGGATATTTAAATTGGAACACCAACAAAGAAAAGCTTGGTAAGTAGCATCATAGATGTGGACGGTGGAAGGTCTTCTGGAGGCCTCAATGGCTTGGATCACTTTATTAGAGAGATGGGTGCATTTCTAACATGCTCCACTCAATCTCTAAAATGTTAGTTGTAGCCACTGGGGCTCTGGACGGATCAGGGACACTTGGAGGAGATATCTTTTGAAATCTGCCAAGGATGGACTACTGAGATATCTATTAAGTCTGCAAACTAATGGCGCTGACACCAATAAGGGGCCACCAAAACAATTCTGTCTCTTTCAGCCAAAATTTTTTGTACCACAGCCGACAGCAAAGGCAATGGAGGAAAAATGTATAATAAACCAGGAGGCCACCTACTATGTAGTGCGTCGGTCCCCAGGGAGACAAATCGAGAAAAGAATCTAGGTAATTGAGTATTGAGGGGGTGGCAATTAAACCCACCATCAGAAGTCTGAAGCTTTGAGTAATTTGAGGGAACAGGGAAGGGTGCAGCCTCCATTCTGTGTGGTCAGTACTAGCTCAGTGCCCAAAGCCTCTGCTTCTGACATAAGGAATTTGGACCTGGTGCCCTCCTGTCCATTAATGTGGGCTTTGGTGGCTACATAGTCTATCAAGACATGTGACAGAGACGTGGTGACTAAATTTTTTTGAGGGCTAATCAGACAGCCCTAAGCTCCAACAATTGATGTTGTGTGCTTGTTCCTCAGATGCCCAGATGCCCTGAGCCAGATGAGCTCCCCAACCAGATAAGGAGGCATCAGTCGTGAGGATGTCTGTCTTCCACCTTGAAGGACTGACCTTTAGAAATGGTTCTGGAGAGCCACCATAGAAAGGAATGCAACACTTGCTAGGCACCTTAACCCTCATTAAGGAGTGACCCTTACTGATCTCCTGATGCGGTAAGAGGAACCACTGGAGGACCCTGGCATGGAGCCTGGCCCAGGGAACAATATCAATACATGAAATCATCTTACCTAAAAGTTGGGAGAGATGAGCTAAAGGAGTGGAGCAGTCTCTCATTGTGCACTTTACCTGCAACTGCAGGCTGTGTTGCCTTTCCTGTGAAAGGAAAATCTGACAACCCCGGGTGTCAATAGTAGCTCCCAAATGAAGCAGACAAGTGGAGGGATTAAACCGGCTCTATTTAATATTAAAGAAAACCAAAGATCCTGCAAGACAGGGATGGTAGTGTGCAGGTCCCTCTGAGCCTTTTGAAAGAAAGAAGATAGTATCAAATATCGTCTAAATAAAACTGCAGATGCACCAGGAAGGAACAAAGGTGCATTACCAGGGTAGCCAAAACTTTGATGAAACTCTATGGGCAAAAGATAACCTAAAGGCAAAGCCCTGTATTGGAAATGTTACCCCTGATAACAAAACGTAAAGAAACTTCTATGAGAATGACAGATTGGAATGTGTGAATAAGCTTCTGTCCAAGTCAATGGAAGTGAGAAAGTCCCCCTGCCTAACACTCTCCAGAATAGTCTGGAGGGAATGCATTTTGAAATGCCTATAAACTATAAATTTATTGAGCTTTTTCAAGTCAAGAAATTCCCTCCACCCCCACCCCTCGAAGCCTTGGGGATGACGAAGAGTCTGGAATAAAACCCTGTACCCTGTTGGTCCTCTGGGACGTTTTGGATGGCTCTGAGCTAAATAGCTGATTCCATGAGCCCCTTTCTCACCTTATCCCTAGAAATAGGGCAGGAGATGAAAAACCTTGGAGGAATGGAGTAGAAAAACCCAATCTTACTTGTTTTAACACCCAGGCGTCTGATGTAATCTCTCCCCATTTGTCAGCAAACCAAGCTAAACCTTCACCAATGGGGAACATTTGAGAAAAGTTAGCATTGGCGATGGAATGGGTGACTTCTCCTCCTCAAAAGGGCCGATTGCCTGAGAACTGTTGTCTGCCCTTGCCTGAACTATCTAGAGGAGGCTCAGGATGTTGATAGGGGGGCTTGGCCGAACAATGGAACCTGGATTCAGATTCCGCCCAGAAAGATGGGTGCCTGAAATAAGGGGCAGGTTGACTCTCTGCTCTCTTGTAAAACTATGGAAGCACCTTCCTATTATCCTTGGTTACAACCAGGAACAGGTTTAAAGCTTCCACAAAAAGCTTGTCCCCTCACACAGGGTAGATACCAGCTTCCACTTCCTCCTACCATCAGCCTGCCAATTACACAACTAACACCTGCATCTGGCTACCACAGAAGAAGCGATAGCCTATGTGGCAAATCTGGCTCCGTGCAGAGTGGCATCTGCTGTGAATTCAACTGCAGCTACAATTTTATTGAAATCCTGATGGGTTCAGATATCTGCTGCAGGAATTCTTTCTTACAGTTGCTTCAACCATTTTAGTGACGTTCTGGTGCAGAATGATGTTGCTGTAAATGCCTTGATCACCCAGGCAGCTGCCTGGTGCGATCTTTGGAGAGACTGTTCGATCAGCTTTTCCTCAGTCTTGAGGACTTCTGCCAGATCAGAAGGAGCCAAAGAGGTGGAAGCTCCTACAGGTGTGCCCACCATGGGCACTTGAAAGCTCTTGGTAAGTTCTGGACTTACACTGAAAAAAACCCACGGTTTTTTCCAAGAGGTTGGTGGGAGGAGCTGCTGGTTGCTTGTGAGGAGGCAGAGGGTGAGTACAAAGGAGAAAGGCAGTTCTGAATTGCTTCCATTGCATTTCAAATTCCAAGAGGTTGATGGGAGGAGCTGCTGGCTGCTTGTGAGGAGGCAGAGGATGAGAACAAAGGAGAAAGATAGTGGCTAACTGTAAACCAAAAATACCAACAATACATTTAGGGTTAATGCACTTGAGATTGTGACTTTTATTTCAAAATGACTGGCTTAGTTCAGTGCAATACTTGCTTTACAGCTGTCTTTCACAGTAATCTTTTCAAATTTGGATACTGTCCTCTTTGTAAAAAATTACCAGTCTACATGGACAGATTACCTATCTAGAATCTCTAATCTGTGCNGTCTACATGGACAGATTACCTATCTAGAATCTCTAATCTGTGCTCTCCAAGCAGAAATTAGATGCCCAATCCAGCCACCTATTGAGCTGCCATGTTACCAGCCCCCACAATCACAAAGATCCTACGAGAAAAGGACAGTATGGACAACCATGGGATCTGGCAGGGTGAGAGCTGTGGACCATAAACACAAAGCTTCCCAGAAGAAGAACTTACTTTGGAAAGGAGAAAGTGTGAATCAGGTATTATACACCAGTCACACAAGAAGAGCAAGGCATCCAAAAAGAGAAGCCATCTTCTGGTTGGGGACTCAATTGTAAGGGATGTAAATTTAGGAAAGGATATGGGTTTTGAAAGAGGTCAGGTGTCTGCCAGGTGCTACTGCCAGCAGAGACTTAAGATACTCAAGAATGCCAGTAAGGACTGCGATGTTGATGCTATTATGCATCTTAGTACAAATGATCTGTCCCAGAAGGATGTACTTTCTGTTCAGAAAGACTTCCAGACGCTTGGGGGTATGAACTTAGTAATATGGGCTGCAGGTTTATCTTTTCAGAGGTTCTACCAGTATACAAGGAACAAAAAGGGAAAGGCCAATGTGTAGCGGAGTTTAATGTGTGGCTAAAGGAGTGGTGTAAAAGGGAAGGCTTTGGTTTTATTAGTCGTGATGTCTGCAGCTGGTCCAATGAAAAACTGTACAAAAGAGATGGTTTGCATCTTTCAAAGAAAGGGACTGAGTTTCTTGGCATTAAATTCACAGATTTCCTGGATAAACATTTAAGCTGAACAGCGGGGACAGAGAATTAATGGATATAGAACATTTCTGTCCCCAGAAACCTAAAGTTAGTAAGAATACCAGTGCATGCAAAATAGATTGTTTGTGCAGGTAAGATTACCAACCTTGCTGTCAACCAAAACCAAGCATTTAATAGTGAGTGCCATACCATGTGCATTAATCAAATAGGTGGCAAGAAAGTAGGGGCAGGCAGGCACAACACAGATTATGTAGACAGTAAACACAGTGTCAGACCTAAAGATCTCAAGTGCCTAAATACAAATGCACAAAGTCTGGGGAACAAACAGGGTGGACTCAAACTATGAATACATGAAAGTAGAAATGATATAGTTGGAAAGACAGAAACTTGGTGGGATGAAACCCATGATTGGAACATACTGGTAGAAGGATACAAACTATTAAAAAAAACAGACCCCATAAAAGAGGAGGTGGAGTTACACTGTATGTAAAGGACCACTATATTGCTACAGAAATGCATGAAACCAAAGATGAAAACCTCCTAAAACGCATATGGGTCAATTAAAAAGGAAAAAAGAATGACAAAGCCATAGGTGTATATTATAGGCCACCAATCAAGCAGAAAAAAATAGATGTCCTTTTTGCCAACCAACTAACAAACATATGCAGGAAACATACAATAGTAATGGGAGACTTCAATTATCCTGAAATCAATTGGAAAACTAATTTTGCACCAAGTGAGAAATCAAATAAGTTCCTAACCAACCTAGCAGACAACTTTGTTATCCAAAAGGTAGAGGATGAAACTAGAGGGACAGCTATACTGGACTTAATTCTTCAGTTGAAACTGCAGGAAACTTGGGTGAGAGTGACCATGTCATACTAGAATTCAACATAACACAAACACAAGCAATGGAACATAATGACACCAGTCTTGGATTTTAAAACAGCTGATTTTAATAAACTCAGGGAGACCTTGGGAAAGATTCCATGGATGAAAATCCTAAAGGGGAAAATAACTCAAGAATCTTGGGAAACTCTAAAAAGTATGATAAGAAGCAGACACCATACCATGAGAAAGAAAACAAGAAATCAAGAAGAAACCAGCATGGCTGCACAAAGATCTCTCTGACATAATGAAAGAAAAAAAGACAAGTACGGAAATGGAAAGGAGGACATACAACTAAGGCAGAATATCAGCAGATGGCCAGAATCTGCCAGACGAAGTGGGATAGCAAAGCTCAGAACGAACAAAGACTTTGCAACAAAACTCAAGATAAATAAAAGAAAATTTCTTCCAAATATAAATAACAAGAAAAAAATCAAGGAAACAGTCGTCCACTAAGAGAGACGAAAGGCAAAGTCAAAGGAAACAGAGAGAAAGCAGAATGCTTTAACTCATTCTTGTGCATCTGTGTTCACATAAAGAAAACTATAAAAGATACTGGAAAAGATAATAAAAAAACAGATCTGACAACATCTAGAAACAAGTAAAGTAAAACTAGCAGTCAGCACAGGTTGTAAGAACGATCATGCCAAACCAATTTTTTTCATTCTTCAGCACAGTGATTAAGTAGTAGACCAGAAATACTGTGGACATCAAATATTTAGATTTCAGCAAGCCATTTGACAAAGCAGACCGCAACCTACTTCTTAGTAAGCTAGAAAAAAAATGTGGAATAGTAGCACCACCACTAGATGGACTGTGCAACCGGCTGCAAAATCCTACTCAGGCGAGTGTCCTGATGGTCTAGTCTACATGGAGGGACGTAAGCAGTGGGTGCCACAAGGTTCTGTCTTAGGCGCATCTTCAATATCTTTCATAAATGATGAAGGAAATGAAGGGAACAGAAAATTTGCAGAATGATACTAAGCTGGCAGGAATAGCACACCCGAAGATAGCTCAAGATCCAAATGGATCTTGGACAGACTAGAACACGGGCGGTATCTAACAAAATGAATTTAAATAGAGAAAGTAAAAGTCCTACTTGGCAAGAAAACCAGAAGGGCACATTTAGACTGGGAGAAACCAGGTCATTAGCAGGAACAAGGGGGAGGGGGATAATCGGAGTCTCAGGGACAACCAGCTAAATAGAGCCAGCAGGTGCAGCAGCAGCCAAAAGCTCATGCAATCCTAAATCGTTAAACCAGGGATACAATCAAGATTCAAGGGAAGTACTAATACCATTTACAAGCCTTAGTAAGACCACACCTAGAGTAATGCATCCAGTTTTGTTCACCACTTATAAAAAGATGTTGAGATGTAGAAAAAGTGCAGAGAGAGCAACCGGAGGATGGGACTGGAGGCTGAAACCTACGATGGACGGTTGCAGGAACTGGCCTGGCTGGTCTAGGAAGAGAAGGACCAGGGAGGACAGGAGAGCAATCTTCCAATATTTGAGGAGGGGCTGCCACAGAGAGGAGAGGAGGGGTTCAAATATTCTCCAAAGCACCCGAAGGCCAGACAAGGAATAATGGATGAAAGTGAACAAGGAGAGATTTAACCTGAAACAGAGAGAGACTTTCTGAAGAGCAATCACATGTTGAACAGCTGTGCCCTCAGAGTTGTGGGAAAGGCGGCCATCATAGAGGGACTTTCAAGAAGAGATTGGACTCCCATCTGTCAGAAATGGTGTAGGGTCTCCCGCTTGGGCAGGGGGTTGGACTAGATGGCCTACAAGGTCTCTGATTATCTGTTATCTGATCACATAAGGACCTCACACGAGGTTGATGTGTCAAACTCTGGGATGGCCTAGGAAATTGGGAATTCTAACACCGCCCATCCTTTGCCCATCCCATCTGGACTGTGACCAGGTATGGCAATAGCCCTTTGACTTATATGTGTCATGCCCCTGGTGGAGACTAACTCTGAGCAGTCAGAGGAGGACCCAGGCCCATTCCCTATCTATCCTAGGGCACGCAGGGAGGTAAAATGTGGTCTACTCAGGAGGAGAGGGTCATGATCCTCTTCATGGGATGCAGGTCTGCATAAGAGTTTGAAGCTGCATGCTAACAGATGTTGGAGACAATTAGTGTTTTATTTCTAAAGAAGGTTTATCTTGGTTGGCGTTCTTCCAATGGACTGTCCCTGGTTATCTTCCTGAAGCTGGCAATTATCTATCCTGGTCTGTCGAGGAACTTTATTCAATGTGGTTTGTTTTTAGTTTTTGCTTTGTTATTGGCTCTTTGAATGTGAACTGTGTTTCTTGCCTTTGAAATGTTATTTTGAAAATAGTTTACTCCTCCAACTTGGCTTCACTGTTTAATTGTTCAGGAGTAATGCCTTCAAGTTTAATGCCTTCAACTTAAGGCATTAAAGGACTTTTAGTTACGTTTTGGATTCTGTTATATTTCTGATATACTCTGGGTCATCACAATATGCCCCTTCATAGTGCTTTACAGCTCCCTCTGAGTGGTTTACAGAGTCAACCTCTTGTGCCCAACAATCTGGGTCCTCCTTTGACCAACCTCAGAAGGATGGAAGGCTGTCAACCTTGAGCTGTCAGTATAAAAATCCAGACTACAGGCACAATAAGCCTGCAATATTGCATTCTAACCACGGTGCTGCCAGGGGCTCCATATAGCTTTGCATGAGGACAATGAGATATCCTGGAATTTCCCACCCACCTCCAACATCGGGGGTGGGGGGAGTTCAGTCCTTAATTTTTATAAGCCAAGAACCAAGAAGAGGAGAGGGGCTGTGAGTTGTCCAAGTTCAAGTGTTGGTGGGCGGGGGGGGGGGTGAAGGGGGATATCCGAGAGAGGCTTCCAGACTGCAGGGAGATTGGGGGACCCATGTGGGAGTCAGCCTAGGCATCCAGAATCTGCTTCCTTGGCACTGGCCAACAGGCACCACCTGGCAAACACAGGCATAGGATTACAGTTCTTCTTCCTCCATTCTGCAGGTTGCAGAACTCGGTGGTTGCCAGGAGGGGGAGCAGGAGGTCAACCCTCCCCCCCCACAATTGCCCGCTCTTTGGGTGGGTGGGAGCAGGTGGGTGGGGAGGGTAGGACTTCCTCAGAGAAGGCTGGATGGAGAGAAGGTGGCTGCGCCATCAAAGCGGCCTACTCAGAAGGCTTCTTGGGCCAGCAACCCTTGGGGAAAAGCCTCTCCCGAGTCCCGGCTTGTGGGTCTAAGACCCCTTCTGCCAGTGGTGGGATTCAAATGTTTTTACTACCAGTTCTGTGGGTGTGGCTTGGTGGATGTGCTGTCCCAGCCAGTCTATGGGAATTGGATAGTTACTTAGGAATTTTGAGCTGTCTCCTTAAGGGAATGCATCATGGTAAATGTAGTTAAAGGTATCCTGGGAAATGTAGTTCATGTCACGTGGCCACATCTGTAATCCCGATTGGTCACTAATTTGACCCTAGATGGACTCGCAACTGGCAGGGTCTCACGTGGCAGGGTCCCACGTGGGCTGGCCAGCATCTCGCTCCCTAGCCTGACAGCTCGCATCCTCGAAGCATCCCATGCGGGCTGGAAGGAAGAATTTCCTTCCTTGCCACACAAAAAACAGCAGGGAGTCTGGTCGTCCTTGGCTGCAGCTGGTCTGTCCCCCGCAGACACAGGGCTGAGAAGCTGCCAGGGAGGGCGGTGGTCTTCAGCCTCCCGGTTGGTGCTCTTGATTCCTGGGCCAAGGATGGCGGCGGGGCGACACNGTGGTCTTCAGCCTCCCGGTCGGTGCTCTTGATTCCTGGGCCAAGGATGGCGGCGGGGCGACACTAAATAGGTCTTTCTTTCCCAGCTGTCTTCCACAATGGAGGCGAGGCCCCGGGGGCCTTTTGTTCCAGAGAGCAGTGCCAAGATCTGGCACACGGGCTCCCCTGGGGCTCTTGTCTCTGCCGCAAGGAAGGCGCGGAGGTCAGGGTGATTTAGTTCCCTACGAAGGAGTGCCTGCTCTTCGCTCTCCGCTCAAGAGCAGCTCAGCCTGAGGAGGATTCATGCAAGGACTCCCCCCTTTCCCCATCTTGCTCTGGGCATTTTGTGACAGCCAGCAACTAAGCGCATCCCCAAACTGCCTGCCCCTCCTTTCAGATGCCTCCAGGTACAACCCAAGGCCTCCTGCCTGGGACACTTGCTGCCACCCCTGCAGTGAACTTCCCTGAAACAGCTGGAGAGCCCCCTCTCGACCCAGGCTGCCCTTTGGCCCTAATGTAGGCCTCAAGCAGTGGCTGCGGGGGTGGGGTGGGCAGGGGCTTGAGAGCACCCTTGCCGGAGGGGTCCCCAGATCAAGGAACGGGAATGGTTGTAGTGATGCAGAGGCACATCCCCTCCCCACCTGCCTTTCAAAGAGAGGAGGCTGCGGCATCAGATTACCTTGGTCATAGTTGCCTAGCAACTAGCCAGCACCTTTCAGGTAAGGGAGCCCTGGGTGGATTGGGAAAACAGGCCAGGAACACTCGGTGGTTGTCAGCTTGTGGGGAGAAGGGCTGGCTTAGGCCCAGGGCTGCTGTGGCCAGACGTAGAGGCCCCCTTTCAGTCCAGACAAATCCAAACACAGTCGGTGTTCCTGCCTCCCCCCCCCCTCAGGTTTGAGCCTCACGGAGGCTTCCAGTCACTGACTTTGGTCAGTGTGGGTCCAGCTCCCGCCCGGTCAGATGGGAGCAGATCTGGGTCAGCATTTCCTGAGCAGAAACCACAACGCACTTTTGCTGCCACACAACTGCTGGTGGGGGGAACCAAAACAGGACATACAACAGCTAAAATGTCACTAAAAGCAGCTGAGTGGAGAGACAGAAGTCCGGAGGGGTTGTTTTGAGTGCAGCTGGTCCCCCAATTGTGGAGGTGCAGCAGGTCTTTGCTTGGTTCTCTCTCAACCTACAGCAACAGGCGGCCAGGATGCTGGCTTGGCTGGCTTCAGATTCCTGGATGGACAGTGGTGCAGGGCTGGAGGGCTATCGGCCTTGGTGGCACCATGGTTGCCCCTGGAGGCTATCCCTTGGCAGACAGGTCCTTGGGCAGTTGATGGGCCAGGCTCCCATCTGGCCCTGCCTGTCTTCCCTTCTGATGTTCAGGAAAACATGCAGCCTTGAGGATGCAGGGTCCCCTCTCCCCCCCCCCTGCCTCCCCCTCCCAACCCCATGGAGGGGTGCTGAAGAGCGAGGCCCATTCCGGAGCTGATCCCTGTGCAGATGCCTGGTGAGCATCTGAGAAGCTGGGCCCTGTCCTCCCTCACCCACCCTGTCTGTCCCCCTGGACCTTCCTGCTTCAGAGAGCCAGGCAGGAGGGGGCCTGTGCCGACGGATGCCTGGCGTCTCCATTTGGGGGGGAGGTGCTTCTTGCGGTGGCAGGGAAATCACAGGCACAGGCTGCTTGGGAGAAGGCGGCAAGCTGCCCGGCTGGCAGATGGCAGGTGGTGACCTGCCACCTGAAGCCCGGCCGCAGCAGGGATTTTCGGCTCCAGTTGCATTAATGGTGGCAGAGCCTGGCTGCCTGGGGAAGGCTGGCAACATCGCAGGGGTGCTGGAGGACCACAGAGGGTGCTTTCGGGATGGTTCGGGACTGGCAGCCTCGCCTTGCCCAGGCGGATTGGTTCACTGAGGCTCACAAGCTGCTGGCCTGGAAGCTGCCCTACACAGCTGTGTTCCCCACTCCAGTCTGAAGATCCACTCCCCCCCCCCGAGGTTTTCACACCAAGGCTAGACAGCCTGCCAGCCTTGAAGCCATTGGCAAGTGGGTTGGGCTGACCAGGAGCATCAGCACTCTGGGGCTTTTGAAGGTTTTCAGGCAGGCAGGCAGGGAGGGCCCTTGCCTGGGAGCCAGAGCAGTCTCCCCCCCACCCGAGACCCTCTGAGTTTTCAGCATAGAACTGCCTTCCTGTCCACCCATTGGGAGAAAAGCTGTAAAAGATTGTCATCTAAAAGTTTGTTCCACCAGACTATTACAGCCAAATGGATGGAGTCAGCACACAAACCAACGAAAGCCGCCCCCCATGCTCCAAAATGTCCTAAGTAAGGCGAACAACCCAGCAGCCCCAGAGGGAAAAACAGGAGTCATCTACCACATGCCACAACGAGGGCCCCAACCACTACGCAGGGCAAGCAGGCAGAAGGCTGGCAGAACTCATCCATGAACGGCAAGGAGCAGTCAGAAGACGCCAGACGAAGACTCTTTGATCTAGTCTCAACTGGGGAACCGTGACCCTCCTGGACCAAGCCAAGCCCAAAAAGAAATGCCAGGGGCTTTCCAGAAGCCTGGCACTCTGACAAATGAGCCATCAATCGGACCCAAAAATGAGACCTACACCGGGTGCAAAGGAGACACAGCAAGGCCAAAAAGGGAACAAAGAGAACAAAATGCTTCCCCCCACCAGCAATCAGCACACAGATGAGCATGACCTTTACTCCAGGATCAACATCAGACCAGCAAAAATAAACAATGCCCCTGTCAAGAAACTGCCAAACAAGCTTAACAAGAAATGGCCCAACCAAAGAATCTCTGAGGAGCAGCCCCAGCAACACGGACAGGGAGAGGAGACCAGAAGGACATTGACTGAGAGCAACTCCCCCCCTCCCTTTCTGATGCTGTTGCTTAGTTTGGGTCATGAAACCTCAAGAAAACAGTCTGGCTCAGAGAGCACCCAGGGCCCCCTCCGTTCAACGTTGAGCTGCAAATATTCTCTTGTATCCGTACCTGGAAAGTCTACCTACCTACGGAGACATCTGGAAGGCGCAGCCCCTGAAGCATGGCTTCACTCTTCCTGAAATTCTTCCAGTGGATAAAACAGCTGCCAGCCTTGAAGGGGAGCTGCTCTGTTTGTGTCACCAAGGCCAGAGCTATTTTTAAAAAATCCTTGATACAGTGAAGCCCTCCCCGGCCAGCCGGGAGCACGGAAGGATGTTCAGGCAGCTTCCAAAAGGGGAACAGCCAGGCGAGGGAGGGAGCAGCTGGGGGCTTCCCTCTTTCTGCCAGGCTGTAAGGGAGGTTCTTGGGAGGTGGCTGGAGTGAGGGATTGACCCCCCCCCGATCATCCTTGGCCCTGTCCTGCCCAGGAACAGGTCCTGGGGGAGGAGGGGGGCCTCTGAGCCCTGCAAGGACCCCTGGGTCTTGCTGTCCTGGAGGCTCAACCACCATCTGCCTGCCTGCTGGGGGTGGTGGATGCTCAGCAGGCCAGAGGGGGAGCAAGGCTGGGGGGGGGGCTGTTGAGTGAAGGAGCAGCTGGCGATTGCAAGGAGAGGCTGGAAACAGGATCAGAGTCTGGCCATCAGTTAGTGGAGGCTGAGGCCTGGGCTGGCCAGCCCAAAGCAGGGGCTCCCTCCCAATTCTGGAACTGTCTGCACCAAGGGCTCCTCCTCACTGCTGGCACCCATGGATCTGTGTGGGAGGAGGCCTGGTTTTAGCACCCCCATCTCCCACCTGGGCTGGGATGGGTGGTAAAATCAGCATAAGGACTTGCTTCAGGCTGTGTACTTGTGTACCTGTGCTAGGTACACAGCCTGTGTACCTAGGCTGTGTACTAGGCTGGGTCTCCTCTCTCAGCTGCAAGGGTCCACGGTGAAGGTGGAAGGTGGGGGGTGCCACAACCATCTGCATGGTCACTCCCAATGGCCCAGCCTCTGCTTTGCCCCCTGCCCCCAATCTGGTATGAGTGGAGAGGTAGCTGGGTCCAGCTCTGCCCAACCAGGCTTTCACTTCCATCTGCATCCCCCCTTTCAGGACAGCCCTGCCCAGGCCAGCCACCCACCCAGAAAAAGGGCCAGATTGACAGCACAACTAGTTTTGATGGGAAATTCTCTCCCTCAAGGTGTGTTTTCCTGCAGGTAACTTGGGGAGGGCAGCCTCTCACAAAGCTCATGTGGGGATGCCTACCCAGGAAATGGATCCATGCAGGGCCATCTCTCCTTGGTCCAGCTTTAGGCCAAAAGGGCAGGCCTGCTTGATCCTTGCATCCTGCAATTGATCAGGACCGGGCAGGAAGCAAGCTGAATGAATCTAAAATATTCAGATCCACTTGAGAAATGTTCCCAGGCCATGTGGGATCTCCTCCCCCGCAGTCTTCCTGTGTGGCAGTGCCGCCAAGAGAGCACATTACACAAGCCGTAGCTACAGTTTGAGGGCTGCAGCTTGGAAAATGGGGAGGGGCACCCAGGGAGTAATTGTCTCATGGGACCACTGCCATCTTTAAGACTGGCATTCCTTGAAGCCCAAGAGGCCATGTAAAAATACCGGCGTGGCTTTCTCTGCCCTGCATCCTGGCTCAAGGAACAGTCACTCCCCCTTCCACACACCCACTGCGTGATCCTCTCGGAGGGCTCCTTCCTGTTCTGAGATACAAGGGGGTTGCCCGTCCTCAGCATCCAAGGAAGAAGAGCCCCCCTCCCCACCCGGCAGGCCAGCCCTGGTTGATTGAGAAACTGAGCCCTTAGCTCCCTTCCAGGAATCAGAGGGGCACAAAGGGAACATGTGTGGGGCCAGCCTCCATGGGCTGAGCCACACTAGGAACACACAGCGACCCTCTCCCCACCTTAGACAGGGAAGGGCAGGCTAAAGGACCCCGCATGACCCGCCAGAGAGGAGAGCCTGTCCGAGGTGGAAAGAGAGGGAAAGGATATGGAAGACAAGGTGGGGGGAGGGGGTTTGCACCCCAAATGTTCCCTTAAGGAAAACAAACCAGATATGCACAGGCCACTTCCTGATCCTAACCTCCCCTCACTTAATCTTGCAGATGCTTGCTCTGCCCTATCAGCTTCCCCACTAAAAAGGCCTGTCATGGTGAGGCGGGTAAGAGAACCCAGCAGCAGGGAAACCGGGAGGGACCCCTCAAGGCACCCCAGTCCTGCCCTGGCTAAGCAGAAAGGCTTCTCCTGGGCCAGGCCCGGTTCTCTCAGGGCCAGAGAGAGGCTCTCCTGGCTGCTCCGCATTCAGATCACCTTGGCCCACCCACGGTTTTGGACAGTTTGGGGCAATTTCCACTTGGAGGGGAGCAACCCACCCCCTGCCCCACTGGAGTGCTTAGCCTTTTCCATCCCCAGTGGAGGTCAGGCTGGCTCAGACTGTGACAGAGGAGCAGGTGCTCAGCCTGAGGAAAGTGGGGAGTAAGTACCTCTCTCGGTGCCCCGCTGCCCTGGCAGCGGGTAGAGCTGTCCTGCAGGGCTTGCAGAAGAGCTGCCAGAGGGAGTGGGACACAGAACAGAATCTCCTGACAATGTGTGGCCGGATCAGCACTTCTCAGGATTGGACAGCTCTGGCCAATTGGACATGACTGGTCAGTCAGCAGAAGCAAAAGAAAATTTGGGTCACAACTGGCAGAAAGTGGACAGAGACAATTGGGTGTCAAATCAACCTGCAAAGATGACCGCTTGCCCAAAGAGAGAGAATCCACCAGGAAAGTCCCCTGGGGCCTGGAATGATTTGCACCTGGGATTGGAGAAAAGCATGGGAGACCGCCAGCCAGGGCAGCCCCCCCTCCCCAGTTTCCAGGGGATTCTGCTCTGTGCCTGCTTTCCTCTGGGTGGGAGCTATCACTTGCAGAGGCTGCCTTCCTGGACCCTTCACCTTCACACCATCCCCTGCAGTGGGGTGGGGGAGGCAGGGCTGCTGGTTGGTGGGCTTTGGAGGCCTGAAATCCACATGGCCTGGCATTGTCTCCCTCTCTGGGCAGAGAGAGGTGCCCAGAGGTACCATCCGCGGAATGGGCCCAGAGAGGAAGCGGGAGGGGGGACGGGCCAGAAGTTTAAAGGGGAGGGGAGAATGGGAGGTACGGGCACAGCTAAGAGCACCCAGAGAAACAAGCCTCGCCGACTGGGAGGTATTTCGGAAGTGAAAAGAGCCCTAAACTCCGAGGAAGGCAGGAGAGAATCAACACCGCAGAGAAGTCAGAAAGGCACCCGCGAGGGAAGTAGAACCCAGATTTCCGAAATATAACCGGCCCAGAAGCCTTCTCTTCCCGGCAGAGCCGGGACAAACGTGGTTCTCCACAAAGAACTCCCCCACACACACACACACGCTGCCCCTTGCCTGGGAAGCAACCAGGCGGCGCGGGGCGGGGGGTGGGAGAACAGNACACACACACGCTGCCCCTTGCCTGGGAAGCAACCAGGCGGCGCGGGGCGGGGGGTGGGAGAACAGGGAACGCGCCCCGGTGCCTGAGGGCTTGGGATCTGAAGCAGCCCTGGTCCGCCCAGCTGTCCGCCGGGGATTTGGCACCGCAGGCCGCTGGCCCTCACCCCCGACCGGCAGCCCCCTTTCCTAAAGGCCTCCTCCTGCTCCGGCGGCCCTTGAATCCGCGGGCCAGGCAGGAGTCTGACTTGCACACCCCGAAAGCGCCATCCCTGGGAGCAGCCAGCCTCTCTCCGACTTCTTCCTGGCCCGCGGAGTCGGAGGAGGCCGAGGAGAAACGCCTCCGCCCCCCGACCCGCGACGGAGAAGCCACCCCAAAGTTCCGGGCAGCTGCGGCAAGAAGGAAGCTTGCTGCGGGCCGGCGGCGGACAAAGGAAGCTCCCGGCTGGTTGCGGTCCTGGGCGAGTCGGGGATTGGCGCCATCTCCCGCGGAACGCCGCGGTTCCGGGCCCCCCCGCCAATCCCTCTTTCGCGCAAAGACTCCGCTCGGAAGCCAAGCGGGGGCAGCCGGGCACCTACCGGGCAGGGCCAGGAACAGGCTTCGGCGGGGAACGGGAGCAGAGGCGAGCAGCAGCCGACTGGATGAGCGGCAGGGTGACCCGTGCCCGCCGCCCTCTTCGTCGGCGGGGCTCGGTGGCGCATCGAGAGCGGCGATCCCTGCCTGCTCGCCCGCTGGCTCTCTTCGCCACGCCGGCCAGCTACCGTGTGGCTCGGGCGGGGCGTGCAGCGCGCCTGGGATGCTGCTCCGGCCCGCGAGCGCCTCGGGGGCCGGAGACCCCCCCGCCGCCCGCCGGCTCGTTCCTGCTGCCGCGCCGTGCGTGGGCCCGCGCTGCGTCCGACAGGGCGCCCTCCGGGACAGCCGAGGCTGCGGGAGAGACGTTTCGTTCCGGTCCCGCTGGCAGAGTGCGAGCGCCGCCTCGGCAAACGAGCCTCGGTGGAGCAGGACGCCCCGACTTGGAGCAAAAGAGGCGGTGCGCGGCCTGTTGTCCCGCTTGACTGGCGGCGGCCCTGGAGCCGCTCCGACGGGGGCGAAGTGATGCCGGGACCGCGAGCCCACAGCCCGCCCGCTCGCCTTCCGCCGGAGCACCCGGCTCCCTGTCTGTGGCGTCACGCCGAAGGTGCCCAGCCCAGCAGACGCTCCCGGGAAGAAACGAAGGGCCACTGCCAGGCCAAAGCGCCACTCTCGGTCCTCAAACGTCCAAGGGGGCTGGAGTCACGCGGGGCCAGGACACGCGAGGAGCCCCGCGTGGCTGAGAAAGGAGCAGTCTCGTCCGCCGCCCGGCTCAGCCGAGCCCGCCCCTTCCAACGCCCGATCCCGAGCAAAAAGAAGGCCTGGGGGTGCTGACCTCTCGCGCTCCGGGTGGCGGAAGAGGGGTCCCCGTTTGGAGAAGGTAGCTCCTCACCTTCGGTCTCCAAGACTGCCTGAGGCAGCTGTCTGGTGAGGCGATCTTCCGCCTCCTGGCCATGAATGCTCCCTTCCCTGCCGGAGGGGAGCCCAGAAGCAGCCCAGGCCGGGCTTCATCCCTGCTTTTAAGAAGCTCTGGGCCGGATCCGTGAGGAACCGTGCGGAGGACCAGCTAACTCAGGAGCTTAGAGTGGGGGGAGGAAAGGCGGCGCCTTCCTCCTCTTCCAGTCTCTGAGGGTCCCTGTGGCCCTTCTCTGGAGTCATTTCCCAGAGCGGGACTGGGGAACAGAACATGGGGCTTTCTCAGGCGGGGACAAAGGAGGGGCTCCCCTTCCCTAATTGGAGTGATCAGAAAGGGTGGCTTTGTGGACCTCACTGGGCAGACAAAGATCCTTCCAAGCTGACTGGGTCAAGTGCCTCCTCCTCTCCCCTCCCTCCAAACTGCTTGGACCTTCCTGTCTTATAGGGTATTAGGCAGCCCCTCCATTTTATGTCATTAGCATTAACTGTATTTTAGGGACATTTTGGGATTTATCACCCCCCCTTTCTAGTTATTTCCTCCTTTCAAAGGCAGAATGACAAAACAGTGGAATCTGCTTGTCAAATACACAGTGGGTGCCAAACAGCTCCCAGAACAGAATATTTACTCCTCAGTGTGAACATGCTTGTCAGCCTTTAAGATTTTCTTCCTTTGCTTTGCATCTTTTGGCTGTCAGAAGTAAGGCAGAGGGAGGAGGGGGGACATGGTTATGGGAAGTGAGCTGGAGATGTTACAAAACTGAACTGTATAAATTGGGAGGGGGAAGGTTCTTGCTTAGGCTTCTATCCTATGCTATGCACAGCTGCAACTCTTTATCAAAATATGTCAAGGTCAATGGACATCACCACCTGGAGATGCCCACATGATGCTATACACAACTTTTAATTGGATGAGCCAATTGAACTATTGGGGGTGGAAATGTTGCATCACTTTGTATATGTGATTTACACGCTCATTTTCTCAGATTCAGAATTCTTTTGTTGCTACCACTTGACTTCCAGTAAAAGATATATTTTCTTTAATTAATGGAGTCTAAGTATTTCTTTCTTGGATTTTGAATGGAGCACTATCTGACAATGCTATTCCTACTGCTCAGCCTGTGCTACATACAGGCTGCTGCCAAGGGACTCCTCGGGACTGGTGCTCACGGGGATGGGGGTTTCCTTCCGATGTTGCACCTCAGGAGTGGAATTTGTGGAATCTGGGTTGGGGCATGGCACCTCTGTGCAGCCTGCCGACTCACACGTTCAAATTTTACATCTGAGCCAATTCACCGGCTCTAAGAGGCACAAAGAGCGGACAATTTCCATGCTGACCTCAGCCAAGGAGCCATCACAGCCTCCTCTGCCTTCCAATCGCATGCTGGTTGCTTTGAGGGATGACCTGGGCAAGTCCAATGGGAGGAGCCCACAGTTCCCATGTTACCTTGGCCAGACCCACCCAGGGGGTGCAGGAATTGGCTTCCCTCCCAGCCAGAACTGCAAGAGGGTTATTGTTGGGCCGTTGGGGGCTGTCTTCTCAGCAGCAGCAGCCCTAACCAACTGAGCTCTCAGCTGTGGAGCAGGGTGTCCAGTCACAGCTGGGATCTCTGGAGGGTGGCCTGCTTGGTTCCCCCATCCTTCATCATAGCTGCCAAAAGGCCTAAAACCTTGCAGAGGATGGGATCCCTTCCTTTGCCCACCTCGTCTCAAGGATGGACATCAAGTTGACCACAGGGCGTCATCCATACGATGGTGGCTAGACAATGGTGGGTTTGTGCTTGGGGCTATGAGCTCCTGGCTGCCCCCTTGAAAGAGGGCTCAAGCAGACATCCTAATGCAGGGATGTCAAACTCAAGGCCTGTGGCCTGGATCTGGTCCATGGTGCCTCTGCCAGGGAAAACAGAGCTTTCACTGGCAGAGGGTTACAGGAGGCCACTGCAGCCATAAACAGAGCTCGGTGAGCCGTTTTCGCTGGCAAAGCGCTGACAAGTGACATCAAGCTGGCCATGCCCACCCTGGCCACGGTTACCCCGGCCCCCCGAGGTCAAACACAACTTGATGTGGCCCTCAATGAAATTGAGTTTGACACCCCTGTCCTAACGCAGCCAGGAGGACGTGCAGATGGGAGGTTTGGGGATCTATTGTCATTCCACCATGAGAATTTCTGGACTATCAGACAAAACGGACATCTTGGAGATGAGGGAGGGAGGTTTTCTTGAATCGTGACCAGTGGTGGGATTCAATTTTTTGACTACCAGTTCTGTGGGCGTGGCTTGCTGGGCGTGGCAGGGGAAGGATACTGCAAAATCTCCCCTCAGAAGGTGGTATTTGCTGGTTTTCCAAACTAAAAATTTCTGCTACCAGTTCTCCAGAACGCTTTGGCTCGTGGTTCTGGCATGGTGTGAAGCCAAGGAGAGGCACATCTTTGAGCATTTCCGTTTCCTTTTGCCTGGGGCCATGCTGGCAGGTGAGCTCCAGCCATTGGCCCCTAGTCAACTCAGATCTGCCCTCTGCTCTTCCTTTCTGGCTGCTGGATGTTTCACGATCTCCCAGGAATAGATTAACACTGCCCCACTTGTGAATGCCTATTTGCTTCAGGGAGGTGAAAATGGAGGACCATGGCACCCCACCCCACCCCTCCAAAGGATGGCTTTACGCTGCGTGAAAAGCTCGTCTAACAGCCCATGTAAGGCTAGGTCACATTGGCCGACGGATGCAAAACATATGCAAAAAGGACACAGCGGACGAGCAAAATTTCGGGGGTGGCTCCATCTGTTGTATCTGTTGTTATTCCACTCTCAAAAAGTGCCCGAACAATTTGCATAAAAGAATGGAAAAACGGAAAAGAATGGAAAAGAACGGCGTGGGTAGGAATGTAGCGGGATGTAAGCAGATGTCGCGTAGGAAGCCTAGGCAGATGAATGCGGGATGAACAAAACATCGCCAAGGCTTCCGGGGGAGAATAGTGAAGCGGCACGGCGTAGCGGATGACTCACATGCATCACGGACGCCCTATAGGATGCATAGCCGGGATGCAAGCGCTCATGCGCATGGGGGGAGGATGAATTGCGTCAGCTTCGCGGACTAAAAAAGGTGCCGCTCGCAAGCAGTCAGCAATTCAGAGGAAAGATCTGCTCAGAGTCTTGAGAGAAACGAATGGAGAAGAAGGGAAGCCTGTGCCTACTCTTGGCCAGCCCTGGGCAAGAAGGACAGAACCACCATCCCACCGCCCTGGCCGCTAACTCTGAAGGCTGTGGTGCTCCTGGTGCATGCTGCTTTCTCCTCTGTCTGCTTCTCCTGCTGCGCTTCTCTGCTGCTGCTGCTGTGGTGGACAACGCCCAAAGGCCCTCAAAGCCCTGCTGGCTGTAGGCCCTAAGCCCTGCCAGCAGGAGGCAGAGGCAGGCAACGGCAGAAGGGGGAGAGAAACAGTACTCCATTCCGAGAACCATGAGGAGGAGGTGGCTGGATATGGCGGGAGAACGAGTACCTGTGGAGGACCAGGCCACCAACGCCCGCTCTATCGCCGACCCACCCAACACGAAGAAACGCCAGGCCAGCTTGGAGACGCGAGAAGGGGAGAGCTGCTGGGCTACATTCAGATGTCCTCCTGGGGTGGTGGAAGACATGCACATTCCCTGTATGGCAAACTGCACCTGAAGGAAATCCGGGCCAGGCCAGCTGTCAAGCTCACTGACGCGGGAGACCTATTGTCATGGAGCGTGCAGCTTTCCTGGAGGTGGATCCCACACGGGAGGAGCAGCGCGCTGTCAACCCTCTCCCTCAGACAGCCCAGCAGAGAGCCACTCCTCTTCCACCAGGAGACAGCTACCTTGTCCAGGAGGTGTCCTTTGGAGCCCAACGACAGAGACACGCCTCAGCTGCACTCCCCGTTCGCCAGAGGACCTGAGAGATCCCGTCCTCAGATGGAGCAAGAAAGGCAGCACGACCAGAGACCAAAGCCCACACCACACCCCAGCTCCCACTCCCACAGAAAGCAGGCAGAGAAGGCAGACCGAGGGACAGAGCGACACTGTCCTGCCTTGAGATTCAGGACAAACAGAGTCACAAAGCACACAGATTCCCTCTCCCACTGTCCACTTGAACATACCATCCTCGAACCGCAAGACCCTTCATTCACGTTACGTGAGCCGACCTCATGGACATGCCGGAGGCCAATACCAGGGCGATGAAGGAGAGGATTACTACAGCTCTTCTGCACCACCCTCCAGGCCCAGCAAGACTGCTGCTACCTCCACTCCCAGGTCTGCTTCTCCCACCCCAGGCAAGTGGTCCACAGCCCTTCACCACGGTTTTTTTTTTTTTTTTTGTTTTTTTTTTCAACCGCCCCTCACTACCAAGCCTAACCACTACCAGGACTTCCCACAGCAGAGGCAGCCCTTCACCAGTCCAGGCCAGGTTCCTCGACATCACAGGACGCCTATCACTCGCGCCAAGCTGCAGACCAGACAGCCCCGGCTACACATTCTCTTCCTCCACCCCAACAGCCAAGCCCGAGTCAGAAACATCTGTCATCAGTTGGCCCTCACATCCACGGTACTGATCGAAGGGCCTCTAAACACTACGGGACTGATCACGAGAGCTTCCTGCACACATCATCTCCTGTTTGTACTCTTCGGGGCCAGGGCAAACCCCAATGGCGCCTCAGACCAGCAACTCGTTGGATACTCCACAGCAACAGCGCACTCCACAGTCCCCTGGCCCCTTTAACATCTGAGACGCATGGGCACACCCGTCAGAGTGACTGAGAAGAGTGCAAGAGACTTGAGTTTGTTACCCGTTACCTGTTCAGCTTTTATCTTTGGCTTAAGACATACTTCACTTGGGTCATTTTGGCTTTTAATAAAGTCATCAACCAGTTTGTTACTCTAAATAAAGGTTATCTTTTGCTTCACACAAATTTACCGGTGACGGGACAATGAGATATAGAGTGAACCACACGCGCACGATTTAACTTTCATGTTTTTTTTTAGCCGGATTTAAATAAAGTGTGGGTGAAAAACTTTGAAACACAAGGGATTG
>BHFT01019404.1:0-12414 GCA_004320025.1 Laticauda laticaudata
CCCCACCCCCACCCCCACATCCTCACCCTTCATGGTTAGCTCTTACCTGGTCCGTTTCTGGGTAAATAAACCATAACATGGAGCTTAATTCTTCTTCATTTCCATGTTGTAAACAAAAAAGCCGGTGCCAGTGCATGTAAATCTGAAGCAATAACTTTTTCTGTAGATGAGATAAAGCAAGAGAAAAACACTGACCACCCAGGAAAGGTATTTTGCTGCAGATAAAAGTTTACTGGTAATGTTAACAATTCTTTTACATTTAGCAACTTTGCTAGAGAGATCGGCTATTATAGTATATTCTTAGTACACATTTCACTGCAAAAATGATTTCTCATTTTATACTTGAGATAGATAGTGTTGGAAGGCAGATGCCTTTGTGACAGGCTATAACTCTTGGGAAATGCAATTACAACAGTATAGTCATCAGAGAAAGCAAAACACAATCAACTTGAAATGGTTGAAGAGAGTGCCAAAGAAAGTGCATGACTGAAGAAACTTGATAATAATTGAGTGTCCATTTCATGGATGCTGATTTTTCAATGCAGCTATAAAAAATGGGAAACAGATTCTGAACACATGAAGGAAGGATGAGAAAATATAATTTCCAAGCAATGGATTCCCAAGTTCAGTCTTTATCATTTCTATTTAAAATAATCAACTGATCATTTAACTAATATCAGACATTTGATACACCTATTTCCTGTCAGAGTAGATATAGTATAATGGGATAATTTGGTGTCAGACCTGAGTAAAATGTCTTTCTGATTATGAAGATCTAGACCTGTATATCATCTTTACCATTTTCAGTACACAAGGCAAGAAAGGAATCACACAGTGAGAGATTAAATCCTGATGTCCTAAAGATAAATTTCAAAATAGATCAGCTGTTCATGATTGCACAAACTAGATTGTGCTCCACCTGAAGGCAAAGCCTGAATCTAGAATAATTCAGGGAAATTTTGAACAGATTTTTCCCTTCTCTTTTATTTGTATATATGGATTTGATTTCAACCCACCACGGTCAAAAGATTCTTGAAAGATTATAACGTTAACAAATTATATTATAATATCTGTGGTAGAAAACCATAATTAAAATAAATTAATTAATTTTTATTTTTTATATAAGATAAAATTAAACTTAATTACAATTAATCTTTTAAAAAATAAAATGTGAAGTATTATTCTATAACTTAAAAATAGATTTAAAAATTCAAAACATTCTGTGGTACTGTATTCTCATCTCTCATACAGAGCTACAAAGAACAGCAAAGAGAGCCACAGTACTACCAGGACAACTAATATCAAACCTTTTGATATTGGCTTAAGTCAATTCTGCTTGTGAACAAAGAAACCCCTATCAAAGAAACTCCTAGCAAACTGGAACTGAAGACTAAAGAAGCTTACTGCATCATCTAACCATCTAATGAAGATGGAGTAGGATGTCTGTTTGTCTCAGAAGATCCTGAGGAATGAGCCTTGTTTTGGTTTTTTTCACTTAAGGAATGAAGAAAGAGATACAAAAAAAAAAAAGAATGTTTCCTTTTAANACTTAAGGAATGAAGAAAGAAATACAAAAAAAAAAAAGAATGTTTCCTTTTAATCGAGGTTTCTCCTGGGCTTTTTAGCTGCTTGAATCAGAAGGAAGACATATGGGTTCTGTTCTACCAGGGGATCCTCTGCCCTGATAAAGAAATCATCTTTCTGGAAAGCCATAAGGCCAGTAGTGGGCTGCTGAGGGTTCACAGGGGTTCAGGAGAGCCCCTAGCTAAGATTCTGTGCAGTTCGGAGACCCCCAAATCCCATTCCTGGCTGGCCCCGCTCCTGCCACCCCACCCCTCCCAGGAGTCCCCACGTGACCTGTTTTGGATGCAGGACTCATGTGGAAGCTTGGGGAGGGTGAAAAATGGACCTCTAGGAAGTTCAGGAAGGCCGGAAATGGGCCCGTTTCCAGCTTCCAAAGAGCATCCGGAGCCCAGGGAGGACATTTTCACTTTCCCAGATTCTCGAGGAAAGCCTCTGGAGCCTGGACAGGACAAAAAAAAACCCCACACTGTGGTGCAGAAGGCTTAGTAGGCCACGTCCACCATGGCCACACCCACCCAGCAACCGAGCAGAGAACCCGTTGCTAAAATTTTTGAAGTCTCCCCCTGCATAAGGCTTAGGGCCAACCTTACCCCATGGGGTGGGGGTAGGGATAATGTTTCAGCAAGCTTCCTCAGCAAGCAAAGGAATAACCCATTCTCCCAAGGATGAATTCATCACTTCTAAAACTCATCCACATGTCACCTCCTAGGCAGCCTTAGTCAACCAGGAGAGGCACCCTGAATCTTTAACGAACAAAAGGGTAAGTAAAGATACAAGAGAAGTACCTAGGGAAAAAAACAAAATCCTCAACATTTTAAGGGACACGGAAGCACTAACCACACAAAGCACTAACCAACTTCATTTATTTATCATGTGCAACAATGATTTTAAAAAAAACTTTTCAGATTTAAGTTCATTGAATAAAGCGTAATCTTATAAGGGGTGAAGTGTTACTACATTTATGTTTATACTTGTGATTGGAAGTCACTTTATTATATATTTTTCTTTATTATGTTCTTTTCTTTTTCTTTTTTCTTGCACTTTTTATTCTTTTTTCTCTTCTCTTCCTCTGTTAGAAAGAGTTTGTATTAGTTTGTTACTATTGTAATCAAAATTCTCCATAAAATTGTTTAAATAAAAAAGAATAATGAAGCCAGGGGTGGGATTCAAAATTTTTAACAACTGGTTCTGTGGGCGTGGCTTAGGTGGTGGGTGTGGCTTGGTGGTCATTTGACTGGGTGGACATGGCTTGGTGGTCATGTTATTGGCTGGGTGTGGCCAACTTAATGTCACTCACATCAAGCCACACATCTTCTCTCATGAATGTGGGGATGCTGCAACAGTTGTAAGTGTGAAAAATGGCCATAAGTCACTTTTTTCAGCGCCATTGTAACTTTGAATGGTCACTCCACACAAGCAAAATGCCAGCAAAGGAGAGGAAAAAAACTCCAGGGAAGTTCCTGAGATAGGAAGTCTAATCCTGCCAAGAATATAATAAGGTTTAAAGGAGAGGCAATTTTTGTAAGCAACACCAGAATGTTTCCTTCCTGTCTTCCTTACAGGATTAGGCCAGTAATTTCTTCTAACAACCGGTTCTCCGAACTACTTAGAATGTTAACAGCCAGTTGTTAGGTGCGAACTGGTAGAATCCCACCCCTGAATGAAGCTGAACATAATTTGCAGTATCTCCCAACACCTAAGTAATCTTATATCTTAGATATATTATACATACACGTAATGCATATATAATACACACACACAGAGAGAGAGAGAGAGAGAAAGAGAGAGAGAGAGAGGGAGAGAGAGAGAGAGAGAAACATATACATGCATGCACACTAACTTCATTTTTTCTAATTCTTTTATCTCCATTTCCTAATTTAAATGACAATTTATTAAGATAGTGAGATAGAAGATAGATGAATTTTTAAAAAAATCATATGCTCCTCAACCTAGGTTTTGTACTCAGGCTGTGTTTCACAGCAACTGTTAAAATCTTTTGAGGCTGTGAAGCCTTACTTGTGAGGCCAGGCACCTTCAATGAACTAGGTAAATTCAAGTCTACCAGGGAATCTTTTGTTAATTAAAAGATCAAAATGTTGGAGTTGGCAGGGATATTGTCCATTCAGCTGTTCAGGACAAGTGGGAAACTTGCCCATTTATTTTTGGTTCTGGGAAACTAAGACAGGTTTTATTTAAGCTACTACTTTTCTGAATTCAGCTTTGCACCTTATTCTGTAGAACATCACTACAGTGTATTTCTGTGGATATAGTGAGAAACTGCTTTGCAAAAAAAAATAAAAATCTTAATTTACTTGAGTCAGGATTGAGGTTTTTTTTTTGATGGACTGGAAGCAGATATTTCAGTTCATCATAAGTATTTCTTGAATAATTTCCTGGAAAATAAACAATACTTATTCTGATTTTACACATTAGTGTGATGAGAAAAGAGGTAGCATAAGATCTGTCCATGTTTTGTGCCTTCTGTTCACTTTTAGGATTCAAAACAAAGTGACATACCTTTGGTGAAAGGCTAATTAATAAAACTAGGGTAAAGTTGGAATTATTTGTGAATCCTTGTACTGAATCATTAATGAATATAGGCATGGAGATCACGTCACATGGCTTTGAGTAACTCCGGGGTTTCAATTAGCCTATGAGGACAGTTCTATCATTAATTTTTATTAAATATTATCCATTGGCACAGTCTGAACTGTCGTGAAATTTGTTGGCTAAAATATTGTCCTTCTCACCACACCAGAGTCAGGCCTTTTCTTGAGAATCAGTAGGGGCTTCTGCAAGTAAACTACTCAGGCATGAATCCTTCCTTCAAAGTCAATCTCATTCTTCTGGAACCAGGACCATGCAGTGTATCATCCAATGCAAGCCCAAGCCACATTTGTATGGCTTTCCAGAAGGCTTAAAGATGGAAGCCTTCCAGATCTCTGTAGGAAGGGTCTTCCACAGGGTAGGGGTTGTAGAAAAGGCACAATTCTTAAGTATTGCTATATAAAACATTTGAGGGGAAAAATTTGGAGCACAAGTTCAACCTGATGAAATTGGCAGATATTTTTAGGGAGAGGATAACTTATATTTTTCTCCTCCTGCCCTATATTGTCATCATATTGCACTCAGAGATAAGCTCTTTTCAGGCTTTAGATCCAAATATTGGAGTATGCCACCCAGAGTAAATAACTAAAACATGTTGTATGAATCCATATAAAAAACCATGGACGTGTTTATATGAACATCTCCAATTGCCCCATCCCTATCCTATTCCTCCTCTGTCATGGGCTTTGCACAATATGTGAAAGTGAATAACAGATTTTATCAGATACCCCACTAGATCAGAATTCACAGTGACAAAGTGACTTACTCACATTCAAGGTAATGAGAATGGAAGCCCCCGTCAGATTTCCATGGTCAATGCAAGGAGATTGAGGACTGAGAGAGCAGGCCTTTGTTCCTTATCACATATATAATCTTTTGGAGAAACAGTGCTTTGGCTGGACTACTAGGGACATGCTGTCTAGACAGGACTACAGTTGCTTTGTTCTGGAGCTTTTTAGTATATATGTGAGGGTCTCAATGAGCCAGAATGGAACTCTATTGCAGACAAATAGGTACACATAGATGACATAATCTTCAATGTTATTACCAATTCATTTTTGAACAGAAGAATATAGAACAAGTAATGTAATACTGTATATTACATTAAAAACTAGACATAAAAGTATTACATGAATAAGCTCATGAGTTTTCTCCTTTAGGAGACAAGTATTAAAAATCTCTGTCTTTTGCCTGCAAACTCTATAAGAGTTTGGAAAAGGTTTTGTGATTGCTCAACCATTGTGGTTTCATTTCTCTTTTAGTAAACTAGTCTGGTTTTCTCCTAGCACTGTTAATAATTACTACTAGCTCTGCCTAACAAACTGCCACCAAGACGTGAACACACATGTGATGATTCATCACTAGAAAAATGAATCATTAAGTTTTATGGGGGGGTTTTGTGTGTGTATGTGTGTGTCCATCAAAAAAGCAACTGTTTGCTACCATACCTGTTGCTGATCCAAGGTGCAAATACAGCATCTGGAACTGTGGCTCTCTTCTGCTAATAGCTATGTTGGCAAAGACAAGTGAACAGGTACAGAATTATATATATAGTTGTTGCAAGATTTCCCAGCTCACCTCTCCTCACTGTGATAAGGAGGAGGTTGTTGATGATAACGATGATTTAATTATATATATAGTTACAGAATTATATATATAGTTGTTGCAAGATTTCCCAGCTCACTTCTCCTCACCATGATGAGGAGGAGGTTATTGATGATAACGATGATTTAAAGCAGTAATTTTCAAAAACATCTGAATTATGAAGAAGTCAGTTTAAAGGTCTTTTCAGATGAGTGTGCACTGACACTTTTAATTTTTACTTATTTGGCAGTAGGGAATGCCAGTATCTTTTCTCAAGCAAATGATGAATGAATGTACCCACGAGATATCTAAATATTTTTCATTAACTCAACACATCATTTGTGGAGGAATCATACCTTCCTATTATTAAATCTGAAATCTAGAGTTGATGGCAAAATATAACTTTTTACTGTTTTCTCTCACTGATACTCCCATTTAGTGTGTTATATGAGGGTTTGAATCCCTAGCACTGCGTAATGGAGTGAGCTCCCCTTACTTGTCCCAGCTTCTGGGAACCAAACAGTTCAAAAGTGTATAAAAATGCAAGTAGAAAAATAAGGACCACTTTGGTGAGAAGGTAACAGCATCCTGTGCGCCTTCAGCATTTCGTCATGCCAGCCACATGACCACCAAGACGTCTTTGGACAGCACTGGCTCTTTGGCTTTGTAACGGAGATGAGCACACACACCCCAGAGCCGGAAATAACTAGCGCATACTGTATGTGTGAGGGGAAGCTTTAACTTTATCTAGGAAAGTGTATCATAGAAAAGTAGGCCAAAGGAAGTATGAGCGGGTATCTGTACTAAGGGACCAGGTTCACCCAGTTTCTCTTATCAAATGATACTACATGATACTGAAAAGTAGGTGGTTAAGCTGATTATATTAGATTCTTTCACATTAGCTTCTTTCATTGATGAGGAATGAATAATAAAAATAATAAAGAAGATATTGAGGAGTTATAGATGCTCTTTGAACTTGTTTGCTCACTTGCAAATGTTTCATTATCCAACTAGGTAACAACATCTGTTCAATTGAGTGTGGGATATGTTTATATAGTAGCTGGCAGTTTTAGTGATGGGTATGGTTTCCTCCTTGGTGCTTCTTTGATCAGAATATTATTTTCTTCCTGGTTGTAAGGTGTTAATCCTTGCTATCTGCGGCTGCTGGAGAGGATGTGTTCTAGTTTTTTGTTTTGTAACATGCTTTATCTCTATGTGTGAATTGATGGCTGATTTGTCTGAATGCCAGGAATTGCCTAACATTTTAAGATTTGGATTGTCCAAGATGCTGATACTTTCCCATTTGAAACTGTGGTTGTGTCTGTCTATGTGTTGTGAGATGAAGAAGTTTTCATTAAGTTTTCTGGTTGCTTGTTGGTGTTCTCAAATAAATGCTAGTCTTCTGCTTATTTGTCCTGCACACAGTTACAGGCCTTGAATTGTACATTGTAAATGACTTCTGGTCCCACCCCTTGGCTACTGGGTCTTTTGATTTGCTTAAGATATTTGGAGGGCTTCAGTATGTCGTGAAGAAATGTCCATCTGGGTTCAGTTCCAAGTGGGGAGAAAGACACTGGAAACATGGAGACTGCTTGGAAGGATGGTTTAATGGTGGACAGCGCCACATGGTCTTCGGCAAAAATGAGCACATGGGTGAGAGAGGGAAATATATTTGTACCCTCTGTTGGGCTTTGAACTTGCTTTCTGTTCCTGTGGCAAAAAATGTAGTCTGATTGGTTGTCAGACTCCCATGGGGCCATGCAGGGGTAACTTTGTAGGTTGCCTTGAGTCCCAGGCTTGGTTGAATCTTGCTGGGTGATGTAATCTTCCCAGATGCCATGTGGTGAGATGGGTAATGGGCTAATCCTATCATGTCCTGAGGGCCATGTCTTAATCCCATCACCCTGGAGCTGAAAGCGGGGCAAGGAGCTGCAGGAAGCTGCTTTGTCTTTGAAAACATGTTTCTCCTTTTCTCATCCAGGGAAATATAACATTCTTCCTTTTTAATATTTCCTAGAATATTACAAGTAGGTCTGTGTGATACAGTGATTCCATGTGGTTATACTAGTTTGGTGATTGTTTCTAAGATTTTTTTTTAATGTATGGGAATTTCTCATTTTCATAGGTTACACTGGGTGTGCCATAGCAGGCTGTGTGGTCAGGTGCTTTTTGATAATTTTCCTGGAAAAATTATGTAGGTGATTTGTTTCCTCTTTCTGAAATGAATTTCACTTTTCTATTGGAATGGAGACATTTTTTCTACTGAAAATGGCAGGAACCTCCCACTCTTTTACTGTTTTAGACTCTGAGGCAGAAATTCCCAAATTCACCTTGTTTCCCTGACTAAAAATTGTACATTAATTAATCAAATTACTACTCATTTTCTTTATTTATTTGCTTCTGCCCAAGGACATAAAAAAGCAACTTTTCCATTCTGCCTGATATTATGATTTTCCCAATATAGTAATATGTCAAATTCATTTCTTGCCAGAAAGGAATGGAAGTGAAATACCAGTATTTTTCATTTTTAGCTCTTTAATGTATTCAACTGTTTTTCATTGCCATACCACTTTATTATAGCTATAAAATGGTATTTCATTTAATAGTGTTCTGTCATATTTTTTAAAAAACTTGACTTTAATTTAAAAGTGAAAAGGAGGAAGAAAGCAGAAGGAGGAAGAGGAGAAGAAGAAACTGTAGTAGTCATTTAATGGAACACAAACAGAAATGGTTACAGTTCCAATTGTAGTTTTGCTAATAAGAAGGTATGTAATTGAAATAGAATCAAACAGGAAGGTTCATACTGTATTTAGTTGAACAAGTACTATTTTAAATTGTAACTTCCATGAAGACTTGTGCAATTCTTCAAGTAGGCGACAGTTACCATTCTGTTTCAGCCAGCTTAAAGATTTGTTTAGCTCTGCACTCTTGCTGTATGGTTGTCAGTGCACATCAAAAGGTCTGAGAGCATTTGCTAAACAGCAAACAGCACCATATGGCTTGTTAATTTATGTGTCTCACAATGGAGAACAAAGGATGTTATGCTGATGTGCTGCTTCACAGACACAAACAGACAAAAGAGGCTGCTTCCAGACAACAGAAAGCTTTTATGGTGCAGGAACAGGCTCAGTTTATTTGTCACCAAAGCCCCAAGTGAAAGCTATAAATGGGTTTGCCATAAGGCATTACTTAATGGTTGTGTACTTACTGTAATCCTTCACCCAACATTACCCACCAGGAAATTTACAATCCTACCTTTGCTCAATTACTGGTTCATGTTATCACATTAGCAACTGACAAAGTCAATGTAGGGGCCCCACTGAAATGGAGCACAGTCTGTAAATCATGGTCTATTCTTTATTTTCTTTCAGTGTCAGAGGGAGGGCACAGACTGGAAATCATGATTTGTTATTTTGTCTTTCAAAGCTCAAGAGATACAGTTTTACAGAATCCCAAACATATGCAAATTTAGAAAATATTAATTCTAAAGAACTAATGGCTAAAGAGCTACCTCGTACAGATCGTCAAAATTCAGCTCTTTGAAATGTATGTATCATTGTTCATGGACAGGAGGTATTTTTTATCATTACAATATCTGGTTTACAATCAATTGGATGGATCCCTCTATCTTCATCTCAATAAAATAACTACAGTTGAAATAAGACAACAGTAAACAATGATGCTCATTCCAGTCTCCCTCAGTGGTTATGTTTTCAGTCCTGTAGATTCATCTGTGTCATTACTAAGACTATATTCTATACCTGTAAGGAGAAACTTCCTAACAGTGAGGACAATTAACCAGTGGAACAGCTTGCCATCAGAAGTTGTGGATGCTTCATCACTGGAGGTTTTTAAGAAGAGACTGGGCAGCCACTTGTCTGAAATGGTATAGGGCAGTGGTGGCTAACCTTTTTGGGCTCCTGTGGCAAAAATTGCGGGCACATTACTGTGCGCGCACTCATGTGCCAGCACCCAGAATGTAATGCGTCCCCCCATGCCTCCTGCGCATGCTCACACAACCCCCCCTGCCACCCCTTACCTGCACTGTGCCTCACAGCTTATTTTTCAACTGGTTTGAAGTCTTTTTCAGCCTCCCAGAGGCTTGAAAAAAGCTTCTACAAGGCTTTTCAGGCCAAATAATATGCCCATTTAATCACTTCTGGTATTACAGAAAGTGATGAAATGGGACTATTCGCCCTGAAAAGCCTTGCAGAGGTTTTTTCCAAGCCTCTGGGAGGCTGAAAAAGACTTCAAACCAGCAGAAAAATAAGCTATGGGGCGCGCACTTGTGCAGTGAGGTAAGTTGGCCTGCAGCTTGCGTGCCGGCACAAATGGTTCTGCATGCCACTTGTGGCACACATGCCATAGGTTCACCATCATGGGTNGTGAGGTAAGTTGGCCTGCAGCTTGCGTGCCGGCACAAATAGTTCTGCATGCCACTTGTGGCACACATGCCATAGGTTCACCATCATGGGTATAGGGCATCCAACTTGAGCAGGGAGTTGGACTAGAAGACCTCCAAGGTCCCTTCCAGTTCTATTCTGACTGATTGACATGCGTTTGTAATTTCTACAAATAGTACAGGAAAAGAAACCTGTGCTTAAGAAAATAAGGGGATATTAAAAGCAAGGCTGAGAAATTTATTTGGGGTTTTTTTTTAAATGAACCCTGTGAATGACAGTGCTCTGAATTCAGTTTTAGCATACAACTGTACTTCTCATTCCATAGTGTATAAAGAAATAAGGAAGCCCAACCTTTTCTATCTTCCTAATTCTTCTTTCCCTTTCCCTTCCCCTGTCATTTACTTCAGTCAGTTTCAGGAACTGTTTTTAGAGAAGCAGTAGGGAACATAGAGGGTGGGGTTAACACAAAGCAATAATGTATGACCATGTCATCCTTGACAAAAACAAGCCCATTTGGTGGGAAACTTTAAAGAGTGGGAGCGCAGAACAAGAAATGTAGGCTTGGTGGGAAATTCCCCAGCCTATACTGTCAGTGACTCTTGAAGGTAAACTCCTACCTTACTCTTGAACAATAAATCAAAGAAATTTGTGGCTAAGACAAAATGTGAATTGGATGCAATCTTGTCCACTTTGGTGATCACCAAAAATGCTAGACCTTCAATTTCTCTGGTAGTTTAACTGCAGACAATGGTGGCTGAAAATTCTGGGGTTGATTCTATGTAACACCCAGTCCCCTTCAATTCAAACTTCTTGTATTGTTGCCCTCAGCAGCTGTCATTTTGAACCTGAAAAAAGGACATATTTAGGCTTAGTGGTCATTGATATTATTAGTATTCATTTGTCTAATCTTTTTTCATGGTTGTTGAGTAGAATAGAATAGAATAGAACAGAACAGAACAGAATACAATAGAATAACAGAGTTGGAAAGGACCTTCTAGTCTAACCCCTTGCTTAGGCAGGAAACCCAGAGGTGGTATTCATCAGGTTCTGACCAGGTCTGGAGAACCAGTAGCAGAAATTTTGAGTAGTTTGGAGAACCAGCAAATACCACATCTGACTGGAGATTTTACAGTATCCTTCCCCTGCCNTGAGTAGTTTGGAGAACCAGCAAATACCACATCTGACTGGAGATTTTACAGTATCCTTCCCCTGCCATGCCCACCAAGCCATGCCCACAGAATCGGTAGTAAAAAAATTTGAATCCCACCACTGAGGAAAACCTACATCATTTCAACAAATCCCACCACCCATCCAATCTCTTCTTAAAAACTTCCAGTATTGGATCATTTACAACTTCTGGAAGCAAGTTGCCAGCAGATTCATATTTGATGCAGTTTCATTTGGTTGAAGTTTCATTTGGCTGTAATTTTATTTACCTATCATAAATAACATAAGGAAATCATTTGCAATATTGCTTTAGTATTCTGAAAGTAGTAGTTACTCCATTCAGTTTTTCATCTTTTGCAAATTTGAATTTTCTCCATCTTTTTATAAAGTAAAGGAAATGGCAAAATACTCAGTTCTGAAGATGTTTTCAATACAGATCTACCAATGTCCAATTAAATGGCTCTCTCATTTTTATATATTATATAACAATTAACATGATATTTTCTCAATTGTTTAAACAATGGTTGTAATCTTTTTCCAGGATGCCCATCAGTAAAGAAGAATCTTTAGATATTTGGCAATCATTCCTTTATAAAAAACATTTTTTTTAACCATAGGGCACAAAGTAGACAAGAAAAAATGTTGAGTGCTTTAAAAAAAAGTTGGATAAAGGTATTAAGTATAACTGTAACATGAGTATTAATGGAGAACAAACAAGAAGTATATGTGGTAGGTGGGAATGTAGTGAATCAGTGGAGTTTTATGGGAAGAAGAATTTAACATCTTTTAAAAAGTTAAAATCCAAGAAAATTCCACTCGTGTGTTTACTAAAGTTTATCTAAATCTTTATGTGTTCAATCCAAGTCTTCACTCGATTTATAATCTGATAATTCCAGCTCAGTTGAGAAAACTGCAACTCCAGCTTCTGCAAGAATGGTAGAAATATGAAAACTGCAGTTCTCAAAATAGGAAGATACTGAATATACATATACATATATATATGTGTGTGTGCTGTTCAGCTTCCTTCGGGTATTATCCCACGTCATTGTAGTTGTGCTTTTAAAGTTGT
>BHFT01019405.1:0-32500 GCA_004320025.1 Laticauda laticaudata
AACTACAATGAGCTACAACTTTAACAGAACTACAATGACGTGGGATGATACCCGAAGGAAGCTAAACAGCACACATGTAAGTACACGCGAAAGCTTGAAAAAACAAATATATATATATATATATATATCTCCTTTCGAACAAAGCTGAATACCATACATATTGTATATATATTTGGCCCTGCTTTGACTAATTGTCAAACACTAGGATATTGTTAACAACAGAATAACTTTTGTAATTGAATCTGAAATGAACCGCTACCCTGGGCTGTATTTTAACACTAAAAAGAAAATGTGAGAAGTGTGGAAGAGGGTTGGTCTATTTTGGGGTGATGGGGTTGAAGGGGGGGGATGATAGGAATAGAAGATCAGTGCTATGCTGGTAGCTTTGTTTTCTTCCCTATTTTTATTCCCACCCTATTCCTTCCTTCCAGTGGTGGGATTCAAAAAATTTTACTACCAGTTCTGTGGGCATGACCTGGTAGATGTGGCAGGGGAAGGATACTGTAAAATCTCCATTCCCTCCCTATCTCACTAACCTGCCTTCCAGCTCCTTTCTCCTATGCAGGGCAACCAAAGGAAACCCAGCCAATCAGCTGGGACTCAATGGGAGGCAGAGGATAGATGGGGGCGGGGCCAGTCAGAGGTGGTATTTGCTGGTTCTCCGAACTACTCAAAATTTCTGCTACCAGTTCTCCAAAACTGGTCAGAACCTGCTGAAGTGCACCTCTGCTTCCTTCCTTGCTTCCTTCCTTTCTTTCTTTTGTTCTTTCTTTCTTTCCTTCCTTCCTTCCTTCCTTCCATCTTCTCAGGAGTCATGTATTAGGCAGACATCCAGACCGGTATGTATGTATGTATGTATGTATGTATGTATGTATTTATTTATTTATTTATTTATTATTTCCTTCCTTACGTCTTCTCAAGAGTCATCTGCTAGGCAGACATTCAGACTGATATTTCCCCAGTAATGTAATCTGAACAGATTGATTGGGGACAATTAACCTTGAGAAAACCCACAGTTAAAAAAAAAATACATTTTATGTAATATTATAGAGCACTGAAGGTGATGCCTTCATCTTTCATATAAATTGCCTAGATTTATTTTCAAGATGTCAGTAGGATGATATGATACAGACCCTGAGTTAATTTAGAGAAGAATGCATTTTTAATGCATGCAAAATTATCTTCCTTGCTTCAGTTTAATGACTTCAAGTTTTTCTAAGACTATCTTACTTTAAACTTAGCTCTTTTAGCTTCAGCACAAGGGAGCTGTTGTCTAAAATGTTTCTGCAGTGAGGTGGGATGAAAGAGGAAGAATATTTGCATACTTCTTACATTTTGAGTGATACGTTGTCTATTTAGGAGCACTGGCAGTTGTCTATTCATTGAGCAGGCACCACAATTACATCACTAGCATGTGTGAGTATGTGAAAGGGAGTGTGTGAAGGTGCTTATTTATGGCAAGAAATAACTTCCCACTTCACTCATCTGAACCAAAATTAAAAGGAAGTATTGTCCCTTGATAATCTGGTCCCATAATTCATTTTAATGGGCACAATTAAAGGATTCTGGCTGTGGTGCAATGCTAAATTCATTGTAAACCAATCTGCTTGTAAGATGATAATGCTGATATCAAGAATCCAAGATGCTCCCTCAAACATGAAGTCCAGAAGTGGTTTCCAAATAGAGACAAATGAAACTTTGATTTTGGATTTTGCTGATTTGATACGCTTGTTGTTCTAGAAATAGATAGTGGTGCAATCCTAAATTTATTGTAAACCAACCTGCTTGTAGGATAATAATGCTGATATCAAAAATCCAAGATGTTCCCTCAAGCACAAAGTCCAGAAGTGGTTTCCAAGTGGAGACAAATGAAACTTTTTGCTTGTTTTTGCCAATTAGATAGGTTTGTTGTTCTAGAAATGGCTAGTAGTATATATTATTATCTCAAAGTAAAAAAGTTGAGGTTGTTTGTTATTGTGTGATTTTACTGCACTCAAAGAGTCAGAAGTCAATGTTTTTCTTATTCTTTTCTCTTTTAACACTATTTCATCTTTCCCTCTTTCTTCCTTGTTTTCTTATGGTCTTCCTTGTATTCCTATCACTTTTCTTTGTCTTTTATATTCCAATAAACTAAATTCATGACACAAACATTCAGGACGCCCATAACTAATGGATCAGTTTCTCTGCTTGAAGGATTCAACAATGTCCAACATGGAATTCATAGTAAAGCAATAAAAAAGGAACCAGGATTCAAACAAACTGGGATGGATTCAGAGAAGCAAGGATAATTGGGGGATTGAAAATGAAACACTAGAGAGAAAAGTAGGAAAAAATGAGAAAAGGAGGAAGATTTAATATTATTTAGCTAAAACCTGAAAGATCCGACAAACAGAATGTGATTAAGGTTTATTACTTAGACATTTACTTAATGGCGAAATATACAGGAAGCAAATTCCAGTTGACCCTGAAAAAACCTCATTCCAAACTATAACCCCTGAATTGTGTCCTTCAAGAAAATTACTAGAATATTAAAAAATAAAAAGACCAACACAACTAAGTACAAATTCATCTCAGATACCCACAGGGCACTGATAAGCTTTGAAAGAATAATTGCTCTGCTTTGGGAGAGATTTAGAATGGATTGTTTAAGGCAGTATTTATAAATATCCAAATTTCAGACTGACCCTGTTAAATTACAATGCTGTGGTTCATGTTAGATGCGACACCGGTTAATTTGCAATATTATATATATATATTGCAAATTAACCGGTGCTAATATATGCTGTTTAGCTTCCCTCGGGTATTATCCCACGTCATTGTAGTGCTGTTAAAGCTGTAGCAACGTTTCAGCAGAATCTCATCTGCTGCCATCATCAAGGCTCTGTATGGAATGTGGTCTACAGCTTCTGGTTTCAAATTCGAGGCCTGGTCTATGTCTGATATTTGGCCTAAGAGTCTAGTCCTGTGTTCACGTGGACTTGTAGTATTTGATTGATGGTGTTTCCTGGCTTTCTCTGTCTGTTTTGTGGCTTTGATTGCGGCAACACTACTGGTTCCTGTGTTGGAGGCCTTCAGTGCAGCTCTGCTTCGGTGAAAGGACGGGCTGTATCATATCAGCAAGCCACCTGGTTTCACCTGGTGCCTGTGGGGGGTGTTTGAGTTTGGAGGCAATCAGAGGGTAGTCTGTTTGTGCTCAGGTGTTTTGATCTGTTTTGTGGTGGGAGATCTTTCTATTTGAGAGTTCAGGTTTCCAAAATGATTGACAGTCTGCTGGAAATCATCTCTTCTTTCATTGCTTTCAGGTCTTTTTTCATCTCTATGGCTCTCCTGATGATCCTGTGGCTGGGGGTTTTCATATATAAGTGGCTAGGGTTTTAGTGCATTGAAGTTGATGTTGTGGACGCTGTGGGTCCTTTCATGTGTTGGACTAGTGAGGAGGTGTGTAGTTCAGCATTTTTACCTGCATTTTTGTGTTCATTGCTAGTGAGACTGATTCTTCTATGGTATCGCCTGTCCCAAATGTATGGTTTGTGGCCATGGGCAGATGTACAGAGGACTTCACTGGACATCTGACTGTCAATCATTGGAATTTTCTTGTACATTTTCTAATTTTTTAGTTTTTTTAAAGTTTGTCATTTGTAAGCTGCTTTCAGTTCAGGCTCCCAAGTTGTAAATATTGTTTATCTAGCTTATCTCCGCGACTCAAGATAGAAGGGGTGCGATTTTGCTCAGCGCTCAATCGCGCAGCTGATAGATTGAGCTTACAATCCTATGCGTTGTTTCACTGATCTAATGGAATCGTTGTTTGAAGCTATAGTGAACCTGTCATTTCTGAGTAATATTGCAACACCTTTCTCTGTTCTTCTCTCAGGATACATTTGGTAGCTGCTGTGTTTCTTCTACTGAAATGTTAAATTGAAGGAGGTTGAGTGTTACGAAGATAATTGCATTTTCTGCTGCAGCTGCAAAGAATTTTATAACAGAGGTCACATAATATATCCGCTCTTTAACTTCCTAGACTTATCTCATTACAGCTGTTCTGTTATGTATCTGCCTTGTTTATATTCCTCCCCATAGAGGCAGATTATTTGTTTTTTCAAGCTTTCGCGGGTACTGTTAGCTATGCTAACTGTGAGAGAGGTCTTCCATTCGGGTATTATCCCACGTCAATTGTAGTGTTCTGTTAAACGGTTGAGCAACGTTTCAGCAGAATCTCATCTCCATCGCGCTCAGGCTTCTGTATGGAAGCACTGTGTGCTCACAGTTAGCCTGCGTTTCATTATCTAAAACATAAAAATTAAGGCTGGTCCATTTCTGATGGTACTGGCTATGAGCCTGGGTCCTGTGTCGTCTATTATGGACGCTGGAGGTTTGATTGAGATGTCGGTGTTTCCCTTGCGTGTGTTCTTCTGGTCTGTTTTTATGTGCTGGGCTGTTTGAGTTCGCTGGCAACCTCTGTTCTTGTTGTTCGGGAGGCTGTTCCAGTGCAGCTTGGCTCCGTGTGACGAGCTGTAGGCGGCCAATCACTTCTTAGCAAGACTGGGGTACTAGGGTCCATAACGTGTGTGAGCTGAAACTGAAAGCTACTTGCATGAAATGACAAACTTGTAAAAAAAACTAAAAAATTAGAAAAATGACAAGAAAATTCCTCAGTAACGTATTTCTTCCCACATCACTGAACACCAAGTGCAAACAATTAGTATAGGGTATGGTACTAGAGCTATGCTCCGACATACAGTACGTTCTCCAAGCTTAGAGATCAAACAAACAAGACAGAGACAGAGTCTCATTCACTGCTAATCCAAACCGACTCACTACAATTAGACCATGAGGCAACCCTCACAAAATAAATCCCACCACAGTATCATATAGGACATAAAGGATACATAGCAGAACTGAGGAAGGAGACTTCTCTATGGGATCACCAGATCTGTCCACACACCCATTATCTTGACATAATTCTGCCATATCCTGTTCACTCCTCGGGAAGAATTCGAATCCAGAGCACCTCTGCTAATTGACCTGACCATAACAACAAGGTAGGAGCAACGAGGAGGAAAAGAGAGGATGAATTTTCAAGAAAGACTGTGACGTGCGGAGCGTCCGGCGTGTATGTCATCTAAGACCCAAACTATGGCTAAGTATCAACATCGATGACACATGTTGTGAATTTGGCCCCATGGAAAAGAAATCCTATAACAATTTCTTAACACCGACCCAACAAAACACACCCCCCAAAATCAAGGTTCACCATGGAAATGGAAAGATAACAAAAGCAACTAGCCATTCCCTAGATGTACGTAATACTGCAAAAGAACGATGGCAAACTGGGACAACACCATATATCAAAAGAAAACACACACCCAACCGCTACTCAACGCCCAATCCACACCACCACCCAGCACAGATAAATTCGTGGCGAAAACACTAATTACACAGAACCAAACGCCTGGCAAGACAGACCACATATAAAGAACTGAACTAGGCACCCTGACTGAAGTATTGACAAAGCCAATGGCTTCCAAAACCAAAATCCCAATGTGATGCACAAAGAGAGAGTACACCAAGAACATAACAGAGAACCATAAAGACCCACAGACCTATGGAAGCAGGGCTGTCTTGCCTTACAGTGCAAGGGTACTACAGATAAAAACAGTAAAGATACTACACAGGCATCAACATCCAACGCAGGCTGCCTTCAAACAGACAAAAAAATAGCAGGCCTCCTGAGGAACCCCAAAAGCAACAATTGACCCTGGAAACACCAAGGCATATACGAAATCCCTGTACATCATGCCCCGGCCGCTACAAAATTGGTACATTGGACAGCCAATCTGAGAAGAATCGAAGTACCCGCGCAAGAGAACAACAGAAAATGCAGTGAAAACGCTGGAACACACCTCCTCACTGATTCCAACACGATGAAACCACGGTCACAAACATCAAACTTCGAAGAGCGACTAAAATACCAGCCACTATAGAAACAAGCCACAGAATCACAGAGAAGCCATAGAGATTGAAAAAAGACCTGAAGCATGAATAGAAAGAGCATGATCCAGCAGACTGGTCAATCATTTGGGAAGCCTGCACCTCTCAATAGCAAAGATCTCCCACATCGGCAAAGCCACAGGCAAAAACCACCTGGGCAACAAACAGACCTCCCTCTGATAGCTCCAACTCAAACACCCGCCCGACCAGGCAACCGGCAGCGTGAACAACCCAGCTTGCGTAATGAAGAACACTTGCTAATTGAAGAGCAGCCATCTTTCAAAGCAACAGGAGCCGAAGCTTTGCACTGAAAGCCTCAACACGACATCTAACAGGGAGGGATTGCCACCAATCACAGCCAGCAAAACAACAGGGAAGAAATACCAAGAAACATCAATCAATCAAACTTCCAAAGCTCCAATTGAACACAGACCCCGGCTCAATATCGCGCAATAGCGAGAGAAACTGGAGCCAGCCCCAAGATTTGAACCAGGAAACCTGCTTGAGACACACTTCCATACAAGAAAGCCTATATGAGGATGGCAGATGCAGATCTGCTGAAACGTTTGCTACAACTGTTAAAACAGAACTACATGACGTGGGAGTAGGGATACGACGCTAAAAGTCACGCAGAACAGCGAAAGTCATATAACAGACTATCAGCAATGTGAGGCTGAGTATTCCCGCGGAAAGCTTGAAAAGAACTATATATAATACAGCTATATATTCTACATACAATACATGCATACATACATACATACTCATACATACATCACACTACATACTGGTCGTCGAGCCCAGGGAGGAGGCGTCCAGTAACGTTCGACCACAGCACACACCACACACCCACACACACATCAACACACACATATTATATATTATATACTAGATAATCGAATTATATATAACACACATATATATATATATATATATATATATATATATATATATATATAACAATATAATAATTTGCAATATAATATCATGCACAGCACTTGTTAAGATGCTGGATTTGACCTGGGAGATCAAGGTTGATCCATCCTGAGCCAAAAGGCCCATCTCTTGTAAAAGAACAACACATCTTTGTTGTGGAATAATTTTGTTACCTGTGATGAAGGCAGTACATGAATCAGAACTACTACAGTAACAAAAATTAGCCTACCTTTTTTACAACAAACTTTCATTGCATTCCAGATAATATGTTTCTCGATGCAACACATCTGGAAATATAGAAGAGCCTGAAAAAAATGCAGAAACATTAAGACTTAATTGAGCCACAGTGGCGCAGTGGTTAGAGTACGGAACTGCAGGCTATTTCTGCTGCCTGCCGTCTGCCTGCAATTTGGCAGTTCGAATCTCACCAGGCTCAAGGTCGACTCAGCCTTCTGTCTTTCTGAGGTAGGTAAAATGAGGACCTAGATTGTTGGAGGGTGATTCTATAAACCGCTGGGAAGCAGTACATAAGTCTAAGTGCTAATTCCATTGCTAATTGGCTTCCCAATAGATCATTTATCCACCAACCATTCCCAATTGTTCAGATTGAGGAGAAAATAGGATATTGTGAAGCTGGAATGCACGAATATGGGATATTTGGCACCTCCTAAATGTAATGTCCCATTCCCCAGGAAGACCTAACGATGGCTTTCATTGTGTACTGCTAATTCTCAGAAGCTCACTTGGTTAATTTTAGACTCCTCTATTTCCAGTGCAAAGTGCCTTGAATGTAAATGCAAATCCCTTATTTTGACACAGCCTAGAGCACAGCTTAATAGATTATGATAACCAATCAGAACGGAGCTGGCAGTGACCAGCCATGCATTAAAGTGTTGTTGTGTGTACTTGTCTTTAGTTATCCAAGGAGAGCATATTCTGAAAATCTTAGAAAGGAAAGGAATGTGTCTTCCTTAATTGAAAAGAAAATGAAAAAAGGAATGGACTTATTTACTCCTCAAATGTAGCTTACATTTTTAAGATGCAGATCAACGAGAGCTTTCCTAATCACTTAGCTCCTGTCACTTTCCATTATGATACATTGTGTTATTCATGTGGAAAATATATATTAAAATCTGTCTTAAAATGAACCAGCAGAATAACAGAGTAACAGCATTGATAGAGACCTTGGAGACCTTGAAAGAGACCTTGGAAGAGACCTTGGAGGTCCTCTAATCCAAGGTCCTTGGATTAGACCATTTCAGATAAATGATTCTCCAAGTCTCTTCTTAAAAACCTCCAGTGCTGGAGCATTCACAACTTCTGGAGGCAAGTTGTTCCACTGATTCATTGTTTTAACTGTCAGAAAATTTCTCCTTATTTCTAGGCTGCTTCTCTCCTTGATTAGTTTCCATCCATTGCTTCTTATCCTGCCTTCAGGTGCTTTGGACTAAAGGTTTTCCCCCTCTTCTTTGTGGCAGCTCCTCAAATATCGGAACACTGCTATCATGACCTTTTCTCAAGACTGGCCATACCCAGTTCCTGCAACTGTTCTTCCTTTGTTTCAGTCTCTAGCCCCCTAATCATCTTGGTTGCTCCTCTCTGCACTCTTTGTAGAGTCTCAACAACCTTTTTACTTCGTGGCAACCAAAATTGGATGCAGTAGGCCAAATGTGGTCTTACTAAGGCTTTATAAAATGAAATTCCTTGGAGTGGGCAGTTGGTGCAAGACTTCCATTCACTCATGTTCTGGTCCTTAAGCCATAGCAATAGCACTTAGACTTATATACCACTTCAAAGTGCTTTACACTAAGCAGTTTACAGAGTCAGCCTATTGCTCCCAACAATCTAGGCCCTCATTTTACTCACCTTGGAAGGATGGAAGGCTGAGTCAACCTTGACCCCGGTGAGATTCGAACTGCCGAACTGCTGGCAACAGGCAGTCAGCAGAAGTAGCCTGTAGTACTGCGCTCTAACTATTGCACCACCGAGGCTCTAGATCTTGCACGTATGAATTCAAAGCGGTTGTGCTTTTACTGGTGTTCTCTGATGGAGAGAGAACCGATATTGAAGGATTCCACTTTCAGGCAAGGAATTAACGTTTAGTGATTCTGGAACTGGAAATGTTCCATTTTATTCTTTCTTTTTCTCTCTCAAAGGCATTCAGGCATTTCCTTTCTACAGAGTTTTGCTATTTTTTTCTATAGTTCCCAAGTGAAGGTTTGTGATTTTTCACCAGATCTTTTTTTTACTCTAATTCCAATCTGCTAAATTGGAAAAACCAAGACTCGATAAAATCAATAGGCCCCCTAAGTGACATTTTCATAGTGTACAGCAGTGTTTGTCAACCTTGGCAATTTCAAGACACATGAAATGTCAACTCCCAGAATTCTCCAGCCAGTATAATTATGGGACTTGAACTCTGCACATCTAAAAGTTGCCCATATAGAAACATCCAGATGTACTTATTTCAATGATATAGTTTTAAGCCCATATATTGATTATTGTCAAGTACGAAGAATCAGGGCCACTGTAACAGTTAAGCAGATAACAGATAATCAGAGTTGGAAGGGACCTTGTAGGTCATCTAGTTCAACCTCTCACCCAAGCGGGAGACCTACACCATTTCTGACAAATGGCAGTCCAATCTCTTCTTGAATGTCTCGAGTGATGACACTCCCACAACTTCCGAGGGCAAGCTGTTCCATCAGGCAATGCAATCCATTGCTAGGGCAATGGATCGCAGTGGAAAAGATAATTAAAAAACAAATCTGCCAACATCTAGAAACAAGTAAAGTAATAACTAGCAATCAACATGGGTTTGTTAAAAACAGATCATGCCAAACCAATCTTATTTTGTTCTTAAACATAGTGACTAAATTAGTAGACAAGCAAAATACTGTGGACATAATATACTTAGAGTTCAGCAAAGCATTCAACAAAATAGACCACAACCTACTTCTTAGTAAGCTAGAAAAAAAGTGGAATAGATAGCACCAGAGGTGGGATGCAAGAGGATTAACTATAGGTTCAGGATTCCCTGCACCACTGCGAGCCACATGCCTGTAAATCAGCAGCAGCAGCTGCGTGCAGAGAAGCATCCTTTGAAACAGCCCTCTTTTCCTGCTTTTGTAACTGCAGCTGTGCCTCATTCGGCAGCTGAAGTTGAAAAATCAGGAACTAAAGATCAGGTAAGAGCCCAGGAAGGTGGGTGGGTGGGCAAAAACATCAGCAGACAGAGAACCGGTTCTATGTCTGCTGCTCTTCAGAGCTACCGGTTCTACAGAGGTGGACAGAACCAGCAGAAGCCCACCCCTGGATAGCACTACTACTTGATGGACTTTCAACTGGCTGACAAACCATACTCAATGAGTAGTCCTTAATGGGTCTAAGTCTACATGAAGGGAAGTAAGCAGTGGGGAGCCATAAAATGGATCAAGTGAACCATTGCTCAGGCCTACATGCAAGATTCTAGTCAATTAACAATCAGCACTAAACTGGTGCTAGATAAGGGTTAATAGAATGAAAAATGGGCAGGACTAGACCATTTGTGGTTACATAGAGATTCTAGGCTGATTGCTCTCTTGACTCAACCCCCCCACCTCTGCCTCTTCATCTCCTACAATTATCATGGTGATGCTTGTTAGAGCCCCTTTAGAGCAAAAGCAACTCCCAGAAATCCTGAGCGAACATGACTGAAGGAGGAATTCTGGGAGTTGAAGTCCACAAGTCTTAAAGCTGTCAAGTTTGAAGACCCCTGCTTTATAGTGGTATTAGAGACCCCTTGATCTTGATTGTATCCCCCTGTTAATGCCACTTGGGATTGCATTGGCTTTTTTGGCTGCCACCAAAATGAGGATAATGTATTCCAAACATATCTCTTGCCAGTTCTCCGTGATTCCTTCTCTATGTGGGGAGAAACCAACTTTAATAGTTATTTGGCATGATAGCTAATAAGAACAATTAACGATTAAATTAGAGAAGCCTCAGGGGAATTGTTGTTATTATTATTGCTACTACTGATATTTTAATGCCACAGTGGTTAATTTTTTCTTCTTCAAGCTCTTATTGGTGAGCCCACCTGAGCAGCCTTCCATGTCTCTTCTATGGGTGAGGACATTTGACTGGAATAGGTAGTTGCTTCATAGTGTTTTAACACTTCCTGAGTCATATTTCACAATATCAATAGGTGCAAAGACATTAATGTCATAAGACGTTTGCAAATTAGCAGGTCTGTTTATAGATCGGCCTTTGGTTATTTTAGTCCTCCTTGGAATAGAAGAAGGTTGAGCTCCTTCTGAGAGGCCCATCCCCAATTGTCAGGCTCATCTCTGCACATGTGCTGGGATCACTTCAGAAGGTTCTCCCTCCCCCGTGTTTGTTTGTTTTGTTTGTTTGTTTTTTGACATCACAAGGCTTACGAAGATAAATTTTCAGTTCAGATCCTGCTTCCGAAGAAAGTTTTGAAAAGTTTGTGGTCCAATATTTTCTCTGGATTTATAGCCCTGGGCAGGCACTTTCCCATTGCCCTGTCAAGCTAGAACTAAGGAGAAACTTCCTGACAGTTGGAATAATTCATCAGTGGAGCAGCTTGCCTTCAGAAGTTGTGGATGCTGTTCGATCACTGGAGGTTTTTAAGAAGAGATTAGGCAATCATTTGTCTGGAGTGGTATAGGGTTTCCTGATTGATCAAGGATCAAGGTCCCTCCAACTCTTGTTTCTAACTCCTTTCTTCTTCAGGCAAGACATGACAGAAGATAGAATAACAGAGTTGGAAGGGACCTTGGAGGTCTTCTAGTCCAACCCCCTGCTGAGGTAGGAAACCCTACATCACTTCAAACAAATGATTATCCAACATCTTTTTAAAACTTCCAATGTTGGAGAATTCACAACTTCTGGAGGCAAGTTGTTCCCCTGGTTAATTCTTCCCACTGACAGGAATTTTCTCCTTAGTTCTAGGTTGCTTCTCTCCTTGATTAGTTTCCACCCATGGTTTCTTCTTCTGCCTTCTGGTGCTTTGGAGAATAGCTTGACTCCCTCTTCTTTGGATCAGCCCCTGAGATACTGGAAGACTGTTATCATGTCACCCTCTAGTCCTTCTTTTCATTGGACTAGACATACCCAGTTCCAGCAACCATTATTTATGTTTTAAAGCTGTAACTTTCTCATTTTTGTTTTGAAATCTTTTTTTTTTTCCTCTTCTCTAAAGAAAGCAGATGGATACAGACAATACCTGAGTGATGTTTTTTGACCCACTTGCTGGGTATGTCATGAATCTGCTGGGAATCTTACAAGATTTGGGTCCCCATTGTAGTTGGACTATGTCCAGATTTTGTGCAAGATATTTGCCATAGTGGCATAATGCCCAGATCTAGAAAGGCTCAGTCTATTGTAAGAGACAACTTATAGAGCATATTTAAAACTTAACTGAAAACTTTGTTGAACTGCAAAGATAGAGTTGGTCCACTCAGGTTCTGTGATTTGACTTCCTATTTTTTTTTCCTGCAACAAAACAATGAATTTTAGTGCAATTCTGCAGAGATGCGATTGAGTTAACTGGAAATTCTTCTTCCAGAAAGGGAACTTAATTAATGATGTTCCTTACTGGTGTGATATCTCTCTCTCTCTCTCTCTCTCTCATCCCATTTTTCTGCTGAAAGAACCAGAATGGGACTGAAACACAAAACCCCACTTCAGGTTCTTAACAAATCACAAACACATTTTTTTAAAAAACATAACAAACACACACACAACCCAACCAAGTTTGATACATTTTGGGGAGGAAAATAGAGTAGAATGCGATGCTCCGAAGCCAAAGTACCAGCAGAGAATACTACATGCATTTCTAAAAGCATAATGATCCCTTTCAGAAATGTCTAATGTTGAATTTAATTGAGGAAAAGTAATGCTTAATAATAGATGATTTTAGATTCTGGACCTAATGATCCTTTCAGGGTGCCCCTCCTTCCAGAGAGAATGAAATATTATTGACTTCAGCTGTAGGAAGTCAGATCTTTATTTCAAACTAAAAGCTCTAATAAAGGTCTTGATATGATATGATTTACTTCAAGCTGTAGCAAGTCATCCTCCTCCTGTCTGGTCCACAAACTGAACTTCTAAATATCAATTCATTAGCCTTGGTTTGAAGTTCCTATTGGTAGTTTCTCACATTTAGAAGTACTGGAATTTGCTTTTCAACCTATCAGATTGTCCATCCATTGATCCAAAGTTCTGCAGGAATGAAGGTTGGGAAATTTCTTGTAATCTGCTATCAAAGCTTTGTTATCACCAAAAAATTACAGAATAACAGAGTTGGAAAGTTCCCTAGAGATCTCCCAGTCCAGCAGGAGACCCTATGGAAGACAAATGGCTGTCCAATCTCTTCTTGAAAGCCTCCAGTGATGGAGCACCCACAACTTCTAAAGGCAAATTGTTCCACTGATTGATTGTTCTCACTGTTAGGAAATTTCTCCTTAGTTTTAAGTTGCTTCTCTCCTTGGTGAATTTCCATTTGGTTTCTTCTTGTCCTGCCTTCAGGTGCTTTGGAGAATAGCTTGACTCCTTCCTTCTTTGTGGCAGCCCCTGAGATATTGGAGCACTGCTCTCATGTCTCTCCTAATCCTTCTTTTCATTAGACTACACATACCCAGTTCCCACAACCCTTCTTCATATGTTTTGGCCTCCAGCCCCCTAATCCTCTTTGTTGCTCTTCTCTCCACTCTTTCTAGAATAGAATGTGTTCCTACATTGAGTTGTTATTCACTCCTCATTTCATACTTCCAAAAAATACTTGGTGTGAACAATGTATTGCCTTCTCTTGTCATTAAGAGACAAGTTAGGCTTCTGTTAGTGCAAATTTCTGAAATCTTATCTTGTGCCAGGCATGTCATCATTGTCTCCACAAATGTCTTATTTTAACAGTTAAAATAATGGGTTTTAATACTAGGAACAAAAGACCCTGAAAAGAGCCAAGCAACATTTCGCACATGACAATGTTAAAAATGTGAAAATGTCTAGTTATTAAAATTGACAATTGGCAATTTGGATGGGGATGGGGGCATCAAGTATAAGATAATAAAACATCTTATTTGAGAATTTTAATTTATTTTAAAAAATTCCGAGATGGTCTGAATATTGAAGGCAAATGATGTACTATTACTAAAGTCGGTGAAATATTCTGACGATGCAATTCTTTGTATGTTGAATAATTATACTGAAAGGGACAGTGACAATTTAAGTCTTCTCTTAGAGGATATTTTCCTCTGACAAATGATGAAGCTCAGGTTGAAGAATGGCATTCTTCCTTGTCAAGAGGAATCTTTAAAAGTAAAAAAAAATCCGTGTCAATAAAAGTCAATAAAAACTCCACCCCTTTTTATGTGGGTTGCGGACATCTCTGTAGGGAGAAGAAATTGATCTCTAGGGCAAGAATTCTTTATTAAAATTATAATTGCAAGAACCCTGTGGCACAGTAGTGAGAATGCAGTACTGCAGGCTAACTTACTGCTCACTGCCAAGAGTTCAATATCCTGACAAATTCAAGATTGATTCAACCTTCCATCCTTCTGAGATCAGTAAAATGAGGACCCAAATTATTGTGGGCAAGATGCTTTCTTTAAACTGCTTAGAGAGTGCTATAAAGCACTATGAAGCAGCATATAAGTGCTCTTTGTTCCAGATTTGGACCCAGATTATTGAGGGCAATTTGCTGACTCTGTAAACTGATTAGAAAGGGCTATAAAGCACCGTGAAGTGGTATACAAGTCTTAAGTGCTAGCGTTAGTGCCACAGGGTGCCTTGTATTGATAGACATCAGATATCATTTATTTGATCAAGTCTATTAGCCAACCAACTGGAATAATTCCTTGCAGTACACAAGAAAGTAAAAACACAACACAAAACAGGGGGAAAAAAAATAATCAAAGGAGAACCCATAAAACCACAACATCATGTCAAGGAAATATAAAACCTGCACAAAGAATTAAGAAATGCAGCTAATGTGGACCCACAAATCACTCTAGTCCATATCTTCAATCTCCTTCAAATTCTGTTTAGATCCTGATGGTTACACAGCTATGTCATTTTTCTGGACATTGTATAATTTCTTTATCATAATCCAACCTTTAGTTTCGTTTTTATTTCTAGTCTAACCTGTAGACAATGTATCTTTAAAGGGAAGTTGAGATGAAGAACTTGATGAGCTGTTTGAGGAGGAGAAATTCAAAGCACCTCATCCATTTTGAAAACCTGACTTTTCCCCTCTTTTGATATTCAGACTCAAGGAGGAATTATCTGAATTTTTTTTCCTCGCATTGTCCTCCTAATTTCTTCTTTCTCAGGACTATGTTTCTGTTTCTCCAACATTAGCAGACCATCTATTTCTTCCCCAAGGTCATCTCCACATTTCTTTACAACACCTGGCCTTAATGTAGTTGCATAATGTAGAGATTCCTACAAAGAGGAGGAAGTCAAACTATTTTCCAAAACACCAAAAGGCAAGATGAAAACAATGGATGGAAACTAACTGGAGAGAAGCAACCTAGAACTAGGGAGGAATTTCCTAGCAGTGAGAACAATTAACCAGGAACGACTTGCCTCCAGAAGTTGTGAATGTTCCAACACTGGAAGTTTTTAAGAAGAGGTTGGATAACCCTTTGTCTGAAGTGGTGTAGGATTTCCTGCCTAGGCAGGGGGTTGGACTAGAAGACCTCCAAGGTCCCTTTCCAACTCTATCATTCTACGTCCTATGCTTCTCTCATCCTTTCTTCACACCTTCTTCTTATATTCACCACTGAGTTTATATTCAGAACTGTATAAAACTTTGTCCAACGGGGTAGTGCCGTGTTGGCAAACCTATGGCACACATGCCAGAAGTGGCACAAAGAGCCACTTCTGCCAACACATGAGAGCTCACCCAGAAGAGCCCCACAGCACATGCATGCACACTGCCACCACCCAACAGCTGATTGTCAGGAATCTGGCATGCATGTACAGGGCTGCAGGAGACATGAGCGCATGCACAGAGATTCACAGTGTCCGGGGGGGGGTCGCACATGCCTGCCAAAGATGCGTGGGGTGCGGAGGGATCACACGCAAATATGCAGAAGGATGGCGCGCGCGGGTGATTGTGCACATGCACAGAGGTGCATAGCGCATGGCGGGGAGATTGTGTGCACAGGTGCAGGGGGCGTGGGGTCCCCCATCATACACTGCCTTCTGGGTGCTGGCACACGAACACACAAGCATGCATACAATTATTGGCATGGGAGCTGAAAAAGGTTTGCCACCACTGGGCTAGTGTGACTTGCATATCAAGAGTCCCTTTACAACTGGACATTGCAGTTTGATCTTTATTACTCTCTACCGAGATGAGGTGGACCAGTTGTTTTTGTGGTGTGGAGATAATCCTCAACACCAATAAAACCAAGGAGTTTATAGTGGACTATAGAAGGAAGAGATCAGATATCCAGCCCTTGCTTATCCATGGAGACCGAGTGAAGCAAGTGGCCAGTTTTAAGTTTCTGGGTGTTACCCTAAAAGAGGACCTTACCTGGGGGTGCTCAAATTGCAGCCCTGGTCAAAAGGGCCCAGCAGAGATTATACGACCTGAGGCTTCTCAGGAAACAACTGAATGGAAAACTGCTGGTGACCGTCTACCACTGCACCATAGAGAGTATCTTAACTTACTGCACCTCCGTATGGTTTGCCAATTGCACAGGGGCAAAGAGGAAAGCACTCTAGAGGGTTAATGTCATTGCCCAGAAGATCATGGGTTGCCCTCTCCTCTCTTTGGAAGAGCTTTAGAGCTCCCGCTGCCTTAAGAAAGTTCAAAACATTCTCAAAGATCCATCTCATCCTGGGCACCCCCTGTTTTTGAATTATTACCATCTGGCAGACGGTACAGAATAATAAAAACAAGGACAAATAGGCTGAAAAACAGCTTCTATCCCAGGGCAGTAGGTCTTTTGAATTCTGCTGTATAATGCAGTGTTGGTGTAGTGTCAACGGTTTCCAGTTCAATGTGTGAAGGGTGAAGGATGTGTGGTTGTGTTTATTTTCATGGTCATGGTCATGATGTGCACTCAGGATGGTGTTTGATTTCGTTGTAAGAAGTGCAATGACAAAGTAAACTAAACTAAACTAAACTATCATCCCACACTTGCCAGCAAAGAACAAACAGCTTAAGACAGCATTTGCAATCCAGGTATCCTATGCTTGTTTCATTATGGATTGGTGATTAAAAATACTTTTACAACTTTCTGGAACATTGCCCAGGCTTATACTTAGGTATGAACCTGAACTGCTGTCAGGCAGCTGTCTAAAACTCTTAAGAGATTCTTTTTGAGACACGTTTCTCACAAAGTTCTCATTAGCAAAATTTACTGAGATAAAAGCGTTGGGGGTTAGAAGGACTGAACACTTTCCCATTAGAAACAATTTGTAGTGGTCCCTTTCTGATTTTCTAACAGCCTTCCTATGACCCAATGAAGAGATGGGTTGTCACAAATGTGCTTTTTTTTCCCCAAGAGGCAACTGGACTTTTCTCGTTTTTCTTTGAAGATGTTCTGCTTCTCCTCCAAGAAGCTTCTTCAGCTCTGACTGGACGGTGGGGAATGGGAGGATTTATACTCCTTGCAGTCAGCTGGTCATAAATTTCACAAATGCACAGCACAACATAACAGAACAAACATATCAGGACTAGATTCCACAGTCCATCTGCTTTTAAAAGACATAGGCCACTCCTCTGAAGACAACAAAGTCCATATTTTGGACAGAGACGATCGCTGGTTTGAAAGAGGGGTCCATGAGGCCATCTGTGTCAAAGCTGAACAGCCCCTCTCAACAGAGGGGAGGGATATGACATCCTCTATTTCCAGTCTACAACACAGATCCATTCAGCAGTTCCAAGAAGGTTTCACACCCCATTTGCACCACTTGGGTGATCCTGAGGACACAGATAAACCTCCTGGTGGCCTCAACAACCCTCTAAAAGGATGCAAATGACCAGCGGTCTGCAAGGAGTATAAATCCTTCAATTCCCCACCATCCAGTCAGAGCTGAAGAAGCTTCTTCAGTGAGAAGCGAAACATCTTCAAAGAAAAAGAAAGTCCAGTTGACTCTCAAAAAATGTACCTTTCGGAAGATGTAAGGAGGGGAGTTATCATTTTGGGGATTAGGAAAATCAGATCATATTTTTTCACCTGCCTGGAAAATTTTACTAGGATGTATAATTCATCTACTTGGGGATCCAAAAATATGTCCTGATGGTATCAATTTATTTTGTTCTATTAATCACCATGTTATAGTAATAATCTATAGCAACATGCAAATCATTTGCTAACTTAAAAACACAACCAAATATGCCTGGTTATGTCTGGATGTTATCAGTTTCAAAGATTAAATATGTTTGATATGATAAAAAATATTGTAAATTATGGCAAAAAACATCTTACATTTCACAGGTCCTTTGCATATTTTTACAAGTTATTTGAATTTCACATTATTCAGCATAAAGCAATGGGAATATAAACAGATCCCTATCCTATGGCCATATATTTTGTCACACTCATTATTTTAAATTTGAGATTTAAATGAGGCACCCAGGATTGAGGAATTCAGATCTTTCTCTCTGACAGTCTTTTGCTGTTTCTTGAAAGGGATGTCACCACATATTCAGATGTTTACATACAGTATTTTTTTTATTCTGTGTTTCCTTGTATATTCACATCTTCTCCTTTAAAAAATAGAAATAAAAAATATATCTTAAATATAGTTGTACTGAAGATCATGGACTCAAGGACAAGATATGTGCATATTTAATGAAGTAAGAGTGATATGAGAAAGGTGAAACTTTCAAGCAGTAACTAGAAAGGAATCAGGGACCTGCTTAGTAAGACTCATGGCTTGTTAGCTTGATGGATCAAGTCAGATTCAGTTCTTGTTTGTGCTGGTGACCTCAATTCCACCCATTTTTGCTGTGTATTTGAATCTGATCTTCAAGCCACCTAGCAGGAGTGAATTTTCAACTGTTCATAAGAATTTAGTCTTTTAGTATAGTGTAAATTGTAAGAGAAGAAGAGGCAGAAACTGGAGGTGGATTCAAAAGAGGAATCAGCCTAGAATATCTATGTAGCCACAAACTCCTCTTGAATTCCATTGAATCTTATCTAGCACCAAAATAGTGCTAACCATTAGTCGAATATTCAAAAATCCACCATGTTTTATGATGGTATCCTAGTACATATGATATAAATGTTTTTTATGGCTAGCCAGTTCCATGGAACTGAATTGTATGTAATACAGATATTTGATAACGTTTATCATCCACTGTATGCTTGTTTGGCAATTTAATGAAGGGGGATATTGCTTACATATTTCATTAAGGTGGAATTTCTTGTACAGTAGTGAAGATAGATTTTTACTAAGTTAAATAATCAAGCTGAACTGTCAAAAACATGTCAGATATCTAACAGAAGCAAATCTATCTTGATTTTATGCTGATCAGGAATTAAAGTCTGTTGTATAAATTGCAGAGTTCAAGTTGTTTTGAATAATTGGAAAAGAGTAATATGTAAGTTGCAATTATTTTTCTTCTGTTTGAGATTATAAAAAAGCTTCAGTTTTTCAACTAGCAAAGAAATGAGTAATGGAAAATAAAAAAATAAAAATATATAAATTTTATTGAGAAATAAATGCAAATGGTTATCACATGACCTCGGGACATTGGAAGCATTCTAAATACACGTGAATTGACAGACCCCCAAAACTCAAGGTTTGATTTTTCTGAATGAAGTTGTCAAAAGTTAAAATATTTGATAGGTAAACAAAATATATGAGAGAATATCACTTTACAGCAATGAAATTGTGCCCAGTTCCAAGAAAGCAGTTTTCAGAGTTGATATTACATCATTTCTGAGGAAACACTCATAATATCAATTTGTTCCATTACATATTTTCTCCTGGCAGTCTACAATTGTTGGTTGAGCAGATACAGATACAGATTAACAGAGTTGGAAGGGACTCTGTAGGTCATCTAGTCCAACTCCCCACCCAAACAGGAGACCCTACACCATTTCTGACAGATGGCAGTCCAATCTCTTCTTGAAAGTCTCAAGTGATAGTTCTCCCACAACTTCTGAAGGCAACTTCTGTTCCATTGGTTGGTTGTTCTCACTATCAGAAAGTTTCTCCTTATTTCCAGGTTGAATCTCTCCTTGTTCAGTTTCCATCCTTTATTCCTTGTCTGGCCTTCAGGGACTTTAGATCAGCAAGGAAGGTGCCCCTAGGAAACTATCAATATAAAAAGGATGTTGAGACTCACTAAAGAGTACAGTGAAGAGCAATAAAGATGATTAAGGGGATGGAGGCTAAAAGATTTGAAGAATGGTTGCAAGAATTGAGTCTAATGAAAATAAGGACTAGGGGTGACAGGATAGCCGTGTTCCAAAATTTGAGAGGTTGCAATAAAGAACAGGCAACAATCTATTCTCCAAAGCAGCAGAAGGCTGGACAAAAAGCAATGGATGGAAATGATAATCAAAGACAGAAGCAATCTAGAACTCATGGGAAATTTCCTAACAGTGAAGACAATGAACCAGTGGAAGAGCTTGCCTTCAGAAATTTTGGATGCTCCATCACTGGAGCCTTTTAAGAAGAGACTGGACAGCCACTTCTCATTTGTTATGGCATGCAAGCCGCAGGCAAATTTCACAGCTGATTTTCAGCCTCTTTGAGGCCTTTTTCAGCCTCCCAGAGGCTTGAGGAAAGCCTTTGCAGGCTGAAAAATAAACCCGTTTTGTCACTTCCTATATTTCCGGAAATACCAGAAGTGACAAAACAGGCCCATATTTTGGCCTGCAAAGCCTGCAGAAGCTGTCCTCAAGCCTCTGGGAGGCCGAAAAAGGCCTCAAATGGGCCAAAAATCAGTTGGGAGACACAGTGCAGATAAGGGGATGGTGGTGGGGGATTGCGCATGCATGTGCAGGAAGCGTGGGTAGGGTGCACATTTCCTTCTGAGTGCTGGCATGCAAGCACACAAGCGCGCAAGCGCACACACATTTTTTGACACAGGAATCCAAAAAGTTTGGCCACCACTGGTATAGGGTCTCCTGCTTGAGCAAGAGGTTGGTCTGGAAGGGTTAGGGTTAAGGCCCTTCCAACTCTGTTATTCTGTTATCCTCACCAGAATGCATTAATATATGCAATATATTAATATATTCCAGCTTCCCTCCCTTTCTTCCATTACCAGGTCTCTGTCAGATGTATTGGATCATGTTGCCTCGTACAGTTCAGGAAGGCATTACATCGAACTGAATCTTGTTTTTAAAAGTGATACAATCCATCTCATCACGTTAAGAATTCATGATCACAATTGCAGCATATCTGTATTGGAATGAATTTGCAAGGAAGGAGTCTGATTGTAAAAGAGCAACAAATATTTCCCAATATTTCACCAGTAGCAATATTTGCAGTCATGCTTTTTATAAACAGAGCAATACCAGTTTTATTACCAGGACTTACACAAAATAATCAAATTCCTTGAGGATTGCAGCAAAGATTTTAGCTGCTCTAAAATTATAAACTTACCACATGTTTATTCAACAGTGGGTTCATTGACACTTCATAATCCATTCCTAAATATGTTTACTGAGAAAGGAGAGTACAAAATTCATCAGTGCTTACCATCCAATGAATTTTGTCGAGCTGTTGAGAATTCATACGAGATGAAACTTCCGTCTTGTTGGTTAGAGAGCAATCCCATATTACAATTAGGTAGCAATTTCCATTTTGGGCCAATTAAGGAGCAAGCTTGGGGCCTTCACAGTTTTCAGCTCTTTGATGTCAGAACATAGAATTCTTTATTGGCCAAGTGTGATTGGACACACAAGGAATTTGTCTTGGTGCAAATGCTCTCAGTGTANACACAAGGAATTTGTCTTGGTGCAAATGCTCTCAGTGTACATAAAAGAAAAGATACATTCATCAAGAGTCAAGAATCATAACGTGCAACATTTAATGATAGTCATAGGGTGCAATAAGCAATCAAATCGTGCTAGGAAACACTCAATATACAGTCATGTGATTGGAAGGAGATGTCAACTCATAAAACATTTCTATGCCCATTTTATAGTTGCCAATAGACAGGAGGGGAGAGGAGTTTGAAGGAGCAGTGCACTAGTTTGGAATCGAAAGTGCATCCCATTCATATCTTGCAAAGATTATACTAAGCTATTGGAGCTTCTGCTGTGCAAATCCCTAATTGGAGAACATGATTGATGACTCTTGGCTATGAACATGTTTAATTGGAGAATATGAATCATAATACACCGAGAGGGGTGGGGGGAAAATCAGGGACAAGGATGACAGTGAATTACATGTCTCAGAATTGGCTACATCCAGGTCATGCCAATATGTCAGCTCCTAATGAATTCTTTGAAGCTTTTTGAAGTTTGGCTCAAGACTTATGATTTAATTAGGGTGATCACTGGAATCCTGACAGGAGAAATATAATTAGGGATGGGCTTCAAAAATTATAACAACAGGTTCTCAACCCGGTTGCTGAGTGGGTGTGGCCATGGTGGGCGTGACCTAGTCAGCTTCCCGCACGACAGCAGGATGTGTGTGTTTTGCCCTCCCTGGGCTCCACAGGCTTTCCTTGAGCCTCTAGGAGGGTGAAAGTGGTCTCCCCAGGCTCTGGAGGCTCTCTGGAAACCAGAAACAGGTCCATTTCCAGCCTTCCCAAACTTCCAGGAGGCCTGTTTTTCATCCTCCCTGAGCCTCCTTATTTGCCCTGCACTTCCTTGCATCCAAAATGGGCCATGTGGGGATTCCTGGGAGGAGTGGAGTGGGGCCATCCAGGAGTGAGATTTGATTTGAGGGTTCTCCAAACTGCACAGAATCTTAGCTAGGGGCTCTCCTGAACCTGTTGTGGTTAGCCAGTAGCAGGTGCAGATGACTGAGAAAAGCGAGTACTCAGATGAGAGTCCAGAACCATTAGGGAGTGGACTACTGCTTTCAGAGATTGTGGGGGCTGGCAGCAGCGATGAGGATATTCCCAAGGAGCCTGTGCTAAGTGCATGTGTGGGCAGGATTGCTCACAGGAAAGAGCAACTACAACAGATGAGCGACTTGGGAGTAAAGCTGCTAGGTAATGGCTCCTCCTTCAAGAAGATAAAAGCCAGTTGTGAAGTGAACATTCTTTGCAGGAAGCAAAGACATTTTGAAACTCAACCTCATGGACATTAAAATATCTTAAGTTGGTATTTGAAGACTCTTGTGTTGTGAAATATTTCTTATCTGTGATTCTTAGCAGTCTCGTACAGTTTTGGCAAGGTTAGTGTTTATCAAAGTTAATGAGTTTGCAGCAGCTTTTTAACCGGGGATTCGTAAAACTCATTACAAGGTTTCTGTTCCCTTTGGTTATTATTTGTCTTATTGGACAAGGATTTGGATCAGAACAGAACCCCTGCGAACCCCCAGCAGCCCACCCCTGGATATAACCTTGAATTCTCCCTCTGACGCAGAAAAGCATAGACTCTGTTTGTAGCTGTGGAAAGTGATCTTGGTTGACCAGTATGACACAGATAGCTTTTAAATTCATTTGTGTTCTGGAGGATTTGTATTGTTGTATGCTTCAGTAGTAAGGCTAGATATTTTTAATGTGATTTCCATATTTTAACATGTAAGAAGAACATAAATCTCATGAGTGACAGAATAAAACTTGCATCGGTAATACTAACCGAAAAGAAATAAATATCACTAGTTTGTTAAAAGCCTGAATGAATTTCAGCATACACAAATATTGACAATCCTTGTTGCTTAAAATTCATGATCTCTACCTGCTTATATTGTATGGTAAGAAGCAAGCTTTCCAAGCAGAAAATTAACATTCGATTAAAACTTAGTAACTGAATTGGAAGTTGATGTCAAAAAAGAATGCAATATCTGATTATCATTTAAATTAATTAGTTTGTAGAGATGGCTTTCTTTACAAATGTGATACTCAATGAGCAAAGCAATACATAGGCTTCATACTTTATTTAAGATTAATTAATGTGTACAGTTGGCTTCCTTGACCAATGTGAGAATCAATGAGAAAAACAATGTACAGGCTTAATACTTTCTTTATAATAGATGTTAGCATATTAAAATAATATTAATATATTTTCAGAGATGGACCCATTGTAGAAAATCTCATTAGGGCAAAAGTGAGTTGTTGTTTTTTCAAGGAGGAATTTCCTTGATATGACATTTATGATGTTTCCTAACTTCATTTCTAAATAATCATATACTAGTTTTAGAAAACAAATACATTTCATTGTCTCAATCTCAATCCCCCTTCTAAAAAATAGAATGAGAATGAACTAATTATGGAACTTCTTTGAAGAACTTTATAGAAGCATCCTTACAACTTTAATAAATAACCTATATTTGGTAAGCTGATACCAGATAGGACCCAGGAAGGGTATCATTGATGAAAACGCTTATATTTACAAATGCCAAACTGAATAACAGAATTATAGAGTTCAATCAATCAGAATAGAGCTGGAAAGAACTTTGGAGATCTTCTAGTCCAACAGTTTAAGCAGGAAAACCTAAATTATTTTCAGATAAATGGTTGTCCAGTCTTAAAACTTCCAGTATTGGAGCACACAACTTCTGGAGGCAAGCCATTCCAGAAGTTGTTCTCATTCCCAGGAAATTTCTCTTTAGTTCTAGGTTGCTTCTCTCCATGATTAATTTTCATCCATTGTTTCTTGTCTTGCCTTCTAGTGCTTTGGAGAATAGCTTGACTCCCTCTTCTTTGGGGCAGCCCTGAGATATTAGAAGTCACCTCTAGTCCTTCTTTTCAATAAGACTAGGCATACCCAATTCCTACAACCATTCTTCGTATATTTTTGCCTCCAGTCCCCTAATCATTTTTAATGCTCTTCTCTACTCTCTTTTCAGAGTTTCAACATCCTTTTTATATTGGTAGTTTGATAAGGTAGATAGATATTATGAGGATTTCTTAAGAAATGACGTAACACCAACCCTGAAAACTGCTTTCCTGTAACCAGGCACGATTTCATTGTCGTATAATGATATACATTTACTTTCTTCAGTGTTGCTGAAACTTCAAGTAGTTGCTAAGTGAATGATTGGTTGTAAAGCAAGGACTATCTGTACAAGGTTCTTCCTGTTGAAAATCCACATCATGCCCAGGGGTGGGATTCAAATTTTTTAACAATGTGGCTTTGGTGGTGGGTGTGGATGTGGCTTAGGTGGTGGGTGTGGCTTGGTGGTCATGTGACTGGGGTGGACATGGCTTGGTGGTCATGTTATTGACTAGGCATGGCCAACTCAATGTCACTCACATCAAGGCATGCATCTACTCACCTGGCCTCTCATGACTGTGGGGATGTTGCAACAGTCGTAAGCATGAAAAAGGGTCATAAGTCACTTTTTTCAGTGCCATTGTAACTTTGAATGGTCACTCCACACAAGCAAAGTACCAGCAAAGGAGAAAAATAAATATCCTGAGAAATTCCTGAAACAGGAAGTCTAGTCCTGCCAAGAATGTAATAAGGGTTAATGGAGAGGCAGTTTCTGTAAGCAACACCAGAATGTTTCCTTCCTGCCTTCCTTACAGGATTAGGCCAGTAATTTCTTTTAACAACCAGTTTTCTGAACTGCTTAGAATGTTAACAACTGGTTCTAGCGAATAGGTAGAATCCCATTCCTGATCATGCCTCACTCAAAACCTGAATCCGGGAATAAATTCTGAACCATCGAGCTATAAATGACTACAAAACCTTTAACTATTTTAGTTCTTGCTGGAAAGAGAAGTGTATGTGTATGTATCTAAGCAATAAACCTAATGAGTCAAATCTCTCTATCCACCCTGAAATTTGAGATATACAGCAATTTATTTTGCAGTATGATTCAAGTGACTCGGCCAATAAATTTACAGCTGTAATAAAAGAAAATTGTTCCTCTGCAGAAAAGTAATGGTTTTTCCAGTAATTAAGAATCCAACTGGTCTGATCTCTGCTGTTTTCTAACATAGAGTGGAAAACAGTTGAATGCTTTCTCTATTCTTTTACCTTTGTGAGTAAATCAATAATGGGATCACGATTTAGAATGAAACATAATCTGCATTACCATATAAGTTCTTAATCATTTAACTATTTGCAGCGGAAGTAAATATTTTGAAGTGCTTCTAAAAGAGTCTGTGAGGTAGCTACTAGCATTTCAGTCATTTTTACTGGAATTCATTGTTGGAATGTATTTTATGCAACAACTACAGTCATATTCAACCAGTAGATGGTAGTATTTACAAGTTTGGATCTATGGTATATACTCTATGCTCTTTTGTTTTTAGACTTTCCTGTTATAGTTAAATAGTTGAGCAGTAAAGCACATGGTGATTGTATTCTTTGTTTGCTCTCTGTGGTGCTTTATATAAACAGAATTTCTAACAGTTGTACATGAAAATGCATGTGATCTTTTGATACTAATTTATTTGTGCACTTCAAGGTGATGTTGCAAAAAATAGCCAATGGTGTTTAGGAATTTTTGTTGATGTTGTTCAGTTGCTAATGTCTGACTCATTGTGATCCCATGGACCACAGCATTCCAGGCCTCCTGTCCTCAGTTGTCTCCCAGATTTTGCCCAAATTCATTTTCTTTGCATCCAGGACTCTGTCTAACTCTCTCATCCTCTGCCATCCCCTTCTCCTTTGCCCTTCTATCTTTCCCAACATCAAGGTCTTCTCTAAGGACACTTCTCTTCTCATTTGGTAGCCAAAGTATTTGAGCTGCTTAAAGCCCCTGTCACACTGCACCAACGGATGCAAAGAGGATGCAAAACGGACCAAAAAGCTTGCCATCCGTTGGTTAATGCGATGTACTCACGGCCTCCGCTTTGCTTCCTCTCTATCCATCCAGCATCCGTTTATTGATTTTTGCGGCAGAAAAATGTATCCAAATTCGTCCGTTTCTGCATCCGCTACGGCATCCGTTACGCATTACCGTTCACGCATCCGCTATATCTGCTAGGCATCCGCTGTGCATCCGCGCAACTCGCATCGCGCTCAGACAGGCGAGATGCGGAACAGATGCCAGACGGATGCCTAGGCAGATGCAGCACGGAAACAAAGCGTTTAAAAATGGAAAAAAACCGTTTGCAAAGGTGACCTATCATCGGATATTAAAGGATGTCCACAGGATTGCCCTAGAGGAATGCCTAGAAGGATGCCTAGAGGATGCCTAGAGGATGCCTAGAAGGATCCTAACGGATGCAAAGGGAACACCTATACTGCTATAAAAAAGGTGGGAGCAACACATCTGGATCTGCACTTTCAGAACAGCAGCCCTGCGGTGCGGGACCTCTGCAGCCTTCATTCTGGCTCTCTCTCCACAGCCATCCAGTCATGTCCACCGTGGATCGAACACAGTCTTTTTGGCAGCCACCATCCTTGCGCTGCAACAGTGCAAAGCCGTCTACAGCTCTGTGACTCTACACGGGAAGAAAAATGGGCGGCCAAGAAGCGCTGGGTACGAAAGATGGTTCACCAGAAGAGCAGAGGATGGACTTGTTACAACAAGCTGATGGTGGAGCTCAGGAGCGAAGACCACTCGGGCCATTCCCAGAATTTCATGAGGACCTTCAGCCATGTTTGACGAACTTGTTGCAGCCGCCTGACACCCAGGTTGACCAACAACAAACACACTTGCGGCCACCTGGAACCTGGGCTAAGGTGACACTCCTCATGTGCCCACCTGGCCTCAGGGACCACCTACAGGATCAATGCAGTATTGGCTGGAGTGTGCTACCAAACACCATGAGCAATTGTGGTCAGAAGAAGTGGTGCAGGGCCATCATCGAAGAATACAAGGAGGGAGCTCCTCATACCCTCACACTGAAAGAAGGATAGAAGAAAGTTGCAGAGCAGTGGTAATCAAGAGGTGGAACTCCCACACAACCGTTGGAGCCATAGATTGGAAGCACGTGGCCTGCATAAGCTCCCAACCAAGTCGGGGTCACTTATTTCAACTACAAGGGGCTTCTTCAGCATACAAATCCCTCTTTGCCAGGTCGATGCTGACTACAAGTCATGTACATCATGCATTCAGGCAGTGGTGGCTCATCTTCAATGCCCCAGGGTATACAACGCCAATCACTGAAAAGCGAGGAGCTAGGGAACGCAACCTCATGGTGGGCTTTCCCAAGATCCAGAACCCTGCCCAACGATCACACAAGATGTGCCCTATTTCCATCGTGGGGGGACAGGGTGACGCCTTCTCCCTCACCAACCTTACCTCATGAAGCCCTACACTTCCAGGACTCCTCAGCCGTGAAGAGAGGATCTTCAAATTCTACAGGCTGTCCAGAAGGCAAGGCGGGTGGTGGAGAATGCCCTTTGGCAATCCTGGCCAACAGGTTCAGTACTTCTTTACCACCATGCAGGCATCACCCACAGATCGTGAGGAGGATCATTGGAGCTTGCTGCATCCTGCAAACAATCTCATGCCGCACACGCTACCCCAGCTTGCAAGAACAGGCTCGTGGGACTTCCAGCAAGGCAATGGGGACATGGAGTCCTGGGATTGGAGCAGGGCGAAACCTGATAAGACACTCAGGATGTCAAGGCGCCCCAACAGAGCTCACGTGGAATGAAAGAAGCAACGCAACCTCCTGAAACCACTGGTGCAACTCCCCAGCTGGAGCAGTGGAGTAGCAAGACAGGATGATAGATTGGCTTTAATGGATGCTTCCTTCAGCCTGTCTCCTCAACACTCTGATAGATGATTGTTGGCCATATGTATGTTGAGTGGCCCTTACAATGACAGGGCCATTCATTTAATAAAGAAAGGTTGTGTTTATGTTGACATGTGTGGATGATTGATTATATTGTTATTGTAATAATACAAGGGCCATTTAGGTGTGGCACTGGGTAGGTTGCGACCATACAGTCCCACTATGCTTGCACTGGAGGTTTATCTATCCCAACAGCTATTTACCCATCCCAAAGGTATCCCTGCCCATCCACAGCTATTTAAACTCATCCCACTAGCATGCAAAGGCTTAAAACAATTCTAAAAGTTTCCAGCCAAGACTTTATTAAAAAAAAAGAATGAAGCAAGTGTGTGAATCAAAAATAGACTTTATTAACAACAAGCTATAAGACAAAAATGAGTCTCTGCACTCCTCTTGGTCGCTCAGTCTCAGGGGTGAAAGGTGCAGGTGCTGTGGAGGTGGCTGTGCTGGAGTGCTTGTCATCAGCTCCTCCAGAACGCAGAAGCAGTCAGAAGCCCCAGCCCCAGGAAGAGCGAGCCCGTGCTGCAGAAGCCCCAGCAGAACCAGAGTGAGGACCAGGGGGTAGGATGGTAGCCCTGTCCCTCTTGCAAGGGCTGGCAGCAGATGGCTGAGGCTTGCTGTGCTTCGCATGGTTGTGGGGTTGCTGGCTGGCAGGGAGGCTGGCAGGAACCAAGGCTGGCAGGAAGGCTGGCAGGGAGGCAGGCAACCAAGGCTGGCAGGAAGGCTCGCAGGGAAGCAGGCACCAAGGCTGGCAGGAAGGCTGGCAGGCAGGCCACCAAGGGCTGGCAGGCAGGCAGGCACCAAGGCTGGCAGGAAGGCTGGCAGGCAGTCTGGCAGGCAGGCAGGCACCAAGGCTGGCAGGCAGGCATGAACCAAGGATGGCAGGCAGGCAGGCACCAAGGCTTGCAGGCAGACTGGCTTGGCAGTAAAGGCTGTCAGGCAGGCAAGACAGCAAGGCTGTCAGGCAGGCAGAAACAGGGAAGGGCTGGCAGGAAGGCTGGCAGCAAGGTTGGCAGGAGGCTGGCAGGTGAGGCTGGCAGCAAGGCTGGCAGCAAGGCTTGCAGGCAGACATGCAGGCAGACATGCAGGCAGGACAGGCAAAGGCAGTCGATGTGTCTGGAAGCAGAGCAGTCTTTCCTCTGAATGGCGACCTGCTCCGAGCTGCTTCCGTTATATCCACGGGGCTGATGCAATGCATCCACCCCGCATGCGCAATTAATGCTCGGCAACCGCTAGGCTTCCTGCATCGCTGTGCATCCGCTGTGGGCATCCGCTGTGCATCCCGCTGTGCATCCGGCTTCATCCGCTCTGCATCCCTCTGCATCCGCTGTATCCGTTCCGTGTCTGCTTTGCTGAGGTCCCCCGGAAGCCTGGCGGATGTGCCATCCGCTTCCATCCGCTGGGCTTCTGTTCCGCATCCGCTTTCCATCCACCCTGCATCCTCCCCCGTCCATGTTATCCGCCCGGTTTATGGCAAATTTTTGCCCCTTTTGAGAGTGGATAACAACGGATGGAACATTTTGCTCGTCCATTGTGTCCGTTTTGCAACCGTTCGGCAGTGTGACAGGGCCTTAAGAATTTACTAGTTCCTAAAACTGCTTAATTGTAGGAGATGTCCAGGCTGTGCTCAGGGGAGGGGACAAAATGCATCATAACTCATCAGTCCCTGCATGCCCGCAAGAGATTTAAGCCTGGCCCACATTGAATGACTTCTTACTGCCACTCACTTCCCAGGGCTATTAGTAGATCAGTCTTTTGTAGACAGCTTAAGCTGACAATCAGCCTTTATACTCATTTGAACTGCCCAAACCTCCTGATTTCCCTGGTGCTTGACATCAACTTAACATTATAGCTGTAGCTGACTGTTCATTGGGATGTAAACACCACTTGTAATTGTTGAGTAAAGTTCCATTATCTGAGATCTTCCAACTTGCCAAATTAAACTTTCTGGAATGTGCTTGAGCAGGAGGTTGGATTAGAAGAGCTCCAAGGTCCTTCCAGCCCTATTATTCTATGGTCTATGCTCTAAAATCCTGTTCCACATGGAAAATAATATTCTTGTTTATTTGGGGCTGAATGCATATAATCAAACTAAGTTGGATGGTCTTTCATTTTATAGAGTCATATTCCATTGTAGGTTAGTCATGGCTTCAGTTTTGGCTATGTATTCTTTTCATGATGGTGCTGATTGTTTTGTTTTTAAATTTCACCTCCAAACATTAGATTCTTAGCAAGCAGCGGAATGGGAACAAGAATGAAAGATCTGGAATTAAAAGAATAACCCACTGTGGATAAGGATCAAAATTTCATCAATTCCAAGTTAAATGTGAAAGTAATCACTCTTTCCTGTTAAATTTAGCATCTTAAGGATATGTCTGAAAAGACTGTTGGAAACTTTGATTACGGGCAATCCTAAACAGCACAATAAGCAGGATATTGAAGTGGGTTTTGAATTATTGACTCGGCAGATTTGTTTTTTTATTCTTTTATATGCCCCTCAGTCCTGCAAGGCTTAATATGACTTGCAAAAATAACAAACAAACAAAATTACCCCAATGCAACTTAAAATGAAAAAAAATATCATTACCAACAAGACAAAGCAACAACTGGAGGTGAGGATCTCCCGCTTAGGCGGGTTGTTGGACTAGATGACCTACAAGATCCCTTTTAACTCTGTTTTTTAAAAAAGGTTTACTTTGGGTTCCTGATTCCAGGGCTCATCTCAGTTCTCCATGAGACCAAGCATCCAGAAAAGACATTATGGTTCTAGGTCAGTGGTGGCTAACTTTTTTAGGTTCTTGTGCTAAAAATTGCATGTGCGCCAGAGCACACACATTCATGTGCTAGCACCCAAAAGGCAATACATTCCCCCCCCACACCCCCTGTGCATGTGTGCGCAATCCCCTCACCACCCCCTTATCTGCACTGTGCCTCACAGCTGATTTTTTTCCCAGGTGGTTTGAGGTCTTTTTCGGCCTCCCAGAGGCTTGGAAAAAGCCTCTGCAAAGCTTTTCAGTATGAATTATAGGCCCATTTTGTCACTTCCGATATTATAGGAAGTGATGAAATGGGCCTATAATTCATCCTGAAAAGCCTTGCAGAGGCTTTTTCCTAAACTAAGCTTCTGGGAGGCCGAAAAAGGCCTCAAACCACCTGGGAAAAAAATCAGCTGTGCGGCGCATGCATGCGCAGTGAGGTAAGTTTGCCTGCAGCTGGTGTGCCAGCACAAATGGCTCTGCATGCCACTTGTCATCACGGTTTGTCATCATGGTTCTAGGTTGTCCTCAACTTACCACCACAATTGAGCTCAACTTGAGATAGTTGTTCTGTGAGTTTTACCCCATTTTAAGACCTCCCTTGCCACCGTGGTTAAGGGAATCTCTGCAATTGTTAAGTTGGGAACACGCTGGTTAAGGGAATCTGGTTTCGCCATGGACTTCACTCATCAGCAGGTCAAAAAAGGGGATCATGTGATCCTAGGATATTGTAACCGTCATAATCATGAGTCAGTTGCCAAGCATCTGAATTTTGATCACGTGACCATGGGGATGTTGCAACGGTTGTTAAGTATAAAAAATGGTCTTAAGTCACTTTTTTCGGTGGTGGTGTTGTAACTTTGAACAGTAATGAACGGTTTTGAGGTTAAACTTAATAATTTTAAAAACTTAATAACTTTGAATAATTTTCCTGAGGCTTGTTTCTAGATCCCTCACCATCTTGGAAACCCTCCTCTTATTATTTTATTTTATTATTATTTTAATTTTTAAATACTCTGTAGTG
>BHFT01019405.1:37500-39899 GCA_004320025.1 Laticauda laticaudata
AATGAAAGTGTGTTCATTATTTGTTCCTTCCAGGTTTTGCTCAATACTCAGCTCCGTGTCATATTTTGTCAAGAATGACTTCCAACATTTTATTTTATTGACGTATCCCTTTTATTCTCTCCTTATCAAAAACAATCAAAAAGAGGGCTGTGAAAAGATCTACAATCCCCTCACATCCCGAACATAAACTGTTTCAAATCCTACCCTCAAAACGACACTATAGAGCCCTGACTACCAGAACAACTAGATAGTTGTTGCTGGTCAGGAGATCACATGACACTCCCCGCCCCAGGAACAGTTTTTTTCCCAAATGCCATCGCTCTGTTGAACAAATAATTACCTCATCGCTGTCCAAATATTTACAGTCTGCACTACTATTACTATTAATCTTCTCATCATTCCTCATCACCCATTCCCTCCCACTTGTGACTGTATGACTGTAATTTTTTCGCTTGTATCCTTATGATTTATATTGACTGTTTCCTTGCATGATTTGATTGCTTATTGTATTTTATGACTGTTATTAAGTATTGTACCTGATTCTTGACTCTTGATGAATGTATCTTTTCTTTTTATGTACACTGAGAGCATTCGTACCAAGACCAATTTCTTTCCACACTTGGCCAATAAAGAATTATATGATCTATCATATCTTATCTTATCTTATCTTATCTTATCTTATCTTATCTTATCTTATCTTATCTTTCCTTCTCCCCTACTATTCAATTATTATTAAGGACCACCATCAGTGAGCTGTTGGACAGTATTACTTGGTCTGTTGTGTAGATGCTTGTGTGCTTTTAGGGGGCGGGGAATTTTGGCAGGTGGGGGGGTGTTTGGGGACTGTCATGTGTGTGTATGTTGGGTCTGGTTTCTGGGTGTTATGTGACATTCTGGGTGTTATGTGACATTCTGTATATATACGTACAATAACAATAAAGAATTCAAATAATTCAATTCAAATCAAATTCAAATTATTATACCAGATTTTCAGTGAATTCTCATGTTCTCTTTTGATCAGACTTTCATATACTTTGAGTAACTGTTAAGCCACAACAGTTCTCTTATTTGTATTGTTTATGTTATTTACCCTTTAAGAAGATGGTGGAAAATGTTAATAAATTTTCTGGATTTTTGCTGTGGCACAACTGGGAACCAAATATATTGCCTTAAACACCTACAATTTTTCTACCTTTTAAAGGAGTTTAATAAATATTTTAGTCCTGTAGATGGTGGATTTTTGGCCCTTTACCAGATAAGCACTTACATAGAGTGTTAATAATAAAACAGAACTGTACGGAATTAATCTGTAAATGCAAGATTTTTTAAAGGTGTTTATTTGCTATAATTGGGATAAAAAATTTTCATTGATTGAATTATTTGCCATCTGAACAGCACCTTTTAAAAAGTGATGGTAAATTCACTTCAGAGGGGGATTTGCTCTGATTTATTCCAATTTTTTTCAAAACCATTTTTAAAAATTCATCTATTTTAGATACGAATAGAGTATTAAATCATTCATAAGATAAAATAAAGCAGGTTGAAATGCACTGGTGGAATTTAAGGTGGAGGGATGCTGGACTTTAATATTTTAAATCCATAAATAAATGTACCCATCATATTAAAGCAGAAAAGAGAGGAGAAAGTTTTAAAAAATTGTATCAACAAGGTCAGTTCAAGTTACTGTTTAGAAACTTCAAAGCTTGTTACATTTATTTCCTCTTTTAGCTTTAAAAATACTCAATTCTCACACTGGAAAACTCTTAAATTCTTATCTCAGTAACTCTAGAATTCAAGATTAAAGTTCTGTTGATAAATTTGTTGTACATTTAGAGTCTGTTGAGATGTTTAACAGAAAATGACATGTTTCTAAGTATTTCTTTTTTTTAGTAAGTATCTCCAAACTTTTGTCTTTTTTCTCTTCAACCTTTGCTCAGACCACATTTGGAATATTGCACCCAGTTCTGGTCACCATGATGCAACAGAGATATTGAGACCGTAGAAAGAGTGTAGAGAAGAGCCACAAAGATGACTAGGGAACTGGAAGCTAAAATATATAAAGAACAGTTTCCAGAATTGAGTATTTCTAGTCGAGTGAAAAGAAGAACTGGGGAGACATGATAGTATTGTTCCAATTTCTGAGGGGCTGCCCCAAAGAAGAAAAAGTCAAGCTATTCTCCAAAGCACCTGAAGGCAGGACAAGAAGCAATGGATGGAAACTGATCAAGGAGAGAAATAACTAGAACTAAGGTGAAATTTACTGACAGTGAAGACAATTGATCAGTGGAACGACTTGTGGGTTGTGGTTTGTGATAACCCATAGTGGGATACAAAATAAACACAGTCACAAAAAACAGGTGAAGCCCCTTTTATTCCTTCACTTTGCTTCCAAGCTCCAA
>BHFT01019409.1:0-27515 GCA_004320025.1 Laticauda laticaudata
GTCATCCGCTTCCATCCGCTGTCATCTGCTAGGCTTCCTATGAACATCCGTTTAACATCCCCACTACATACTACCCCGTCCGTTCTTTTCTGTTCTTTTCCGTTCTGTTTATGCAAATTTTCACCACTTTTGGGAGTGGATGACAACGGATGGAGCCACCCTCGAAATTTTGTTCATCCGCTGTGTCCTTTTTGCATATGTTTTGCGTCCGTCGGCCAGTGGGACCTAGCCTTAATACTCCACACTTCAGTTTTGAACTACATGTATTCTGTTCTATTTATAGTATAATTTTAATGATGTCACAAAAATATGTACGATTATTCCAGAAAATGTATACAACCTTAATTATAAGAAAGAAAACAAGATTTGTTCTGTCTAGAAATGGAAGGGTGGTTCAAAAGATTAAGTTAATGCAGTTAAGGTTATGAAAGTAAAGGGAAGTTCTGCTTTTTAAAAAAGCTGCCTCTTCTACAGCACATGAGTTTCTAGTACAGTAGGGTGTAATAGAGGACTCAGAGTGAATTTGTTTTAAGACAGCAATTAACATGCTTGCCTCAGATGCTTTTTGTGTTCCTCAGTGCTTAAATTATGGAATGAAAGTTTGGGACTCTGTAATAAAACAGATTATCTTCCTCAGTTTTGGTCTGTTAAAGTTACAAGATATTTTAGTTTTGCTATGGGTTAAGAAGGGAAGACAAAGTTCTGCTTTGTATTCAGAAGGGAAATACAGGATCAAATTGCCATAATAAATTTTAACAAAGATTTGTTATTCCAAGTCAATGTATTGGTCTATTATTCTGCAAAGCTGTGATTCTTGGTGAATCTGGGAAACATCAGTTCAATCACAGAGCATATGCTTTGAATGCAACAGATTTTGATTTTAATCTCCAGCCCACTTCAGAGGGTTAGAAAGCCTGGAACCTTAGAGAGCTATTGAAATAAACTACTTATGCTTCCTCTTTTTACAGTCATTTCTGTGCTTGACTTTAGGTCCCAACTGTTCATCACTTTGCATCCAATGATTGTTCTAGTTAAAGCAAAGAATGATCATGGAGCATTAAAATTGCTCCTGCTGATATCTGATATTTACAAGGAGACTATTTTGTAAATATTTTTGCACAACGAATTGTATGGTTGCTGCTGTGTAACATCTGAGAACTCCCACTTTTATCTTCTTAACCATAACTATCTTCCTGGCTTTTAGCAGTCCTATGATCCTTGAGGCACTGCAGTGGTTCTGCTGTCTCTCTGGGTTTCCAAGTAAATCTGTTTTTTTAAGAAAAAAACACATTACATTTCAAAGATGAAAACATGATGTTATTAAATATTTTAATAACTTTCATGTGACATGTAATTTGCAAATTGATCTCAGAACAAAATCTCCTTTTGCTCTCCCTATCCTATTACCTGCTGGAATTCTTAAGCTTCTTTAGCAATAACAATACAAATCGTGTAAGGATAGTTTAAAAAATGTCCAGCTGGATGAGGCCAACGTTCCATGTAATCCAACATTCTATATCATTCATTAGTTAAAGAGATGCAAAACTCAAAAGAACAGTAAGACTCCCTTGCCTTCCCTACAATCATGTTTTCCTTTTCTTTTATTCTGGAAATAACAAAAAATAAAAAGATTAGCAATCCTTGATAGCTTATTATGCTCCCTTTAAAAAAAACTGAATTGGTGGCAGCTAATGCTTTGCTGATGGGAGCAAATTAACTGCTGTATATATTGTATAAAGATGTACTGTACCAGCATTTTTTGTCTGTCTTGAATCTTCCTGCATTTAGTCTCACTTGATAGTCCCAAATTATATTTGTTATGGAGAAAAATACTTTTTATTCATATTTTCCATTCTATGATTATTTGATAAACATTTATATGTGATATGCCCTTTTCCTATGTGTAATTTCCTTAATCTTAAATGATTAGGTTTAACAACTAAAATTGGTGTAATTTAAAACAAAAAACAAAAAATAGGATTTGGAGATATTTGCCTTTTTTACACAATAAATAAACAACAATAGAACTGGATGATGCTTGAATCATATATCATTCATGAATGAGTGGAAAAACGTAGCTCTATATAACATTTTAGAACATGCTTATGTTTTCTTCCTATAATAATTCCACCAGATCTGTAAGGTGGGCCGCTGGTGCATCTTATGACAGGGAGAGAAAAATGCTTGTCCCAAAGTACTTTAAAAGAACATAGCTAATATAATCATAAAATTTTGAAAATGGATTCTCTATTTTAATTCTGAAGAGTTCTAACTCTTCTTAAGAAGAAGAGTTCTAACTCTTTTTTAAAATCTCTAAAAATGGAGAGTCCACAAATAGTGTCAAGATTACTCCAATTAAATCATGAGCCTCGAGCCACACTCCCAAAACTTCTTTGGATTTTAATAGAAGTTAACTTTCCGGTATTTGCCTGGGCACAGCCGACTCTGAGATATGTCATTCACTGTCACCCTTGATCCTGCTTTTCCCCCCACCCTTCTGGGTGTATCATCCAATGAAACATGTCCATAGCCAAGAGTAATCAATTATGCTCTCCAATTAGATTTTTTCATGGCAGAAGCTTCAGTCATCTTATCAATCTCTGAGGAAAATATGAATGGAAAGTACTTCTGATTCCACACTGCTGCCTGCTCTTTGAAACTCCCCCCTCCTTTCTGTTGACAACTATAAAATGTGTTTACAATATGTTTTATGAGTTGACATATAGTTTATTATTCCTGTGAATCTTTCTGGCAAGTTCTTCCTTTCTTATATAAATTAAATCTAGGTACCTGAAATGTATATCCATTATTTATGTTAGATCAGTAGCGATGAGAAATCGTATCTGACCATCCTCTGTGTGGTACCCTTTGTACCATAACATTGATATCATGTCTCACTTCAGTTTTCTTGTTACACAAGAATGGTGTCAGCAGTGCAAAATAGAGGCTTAGAAGAGAATAATAACTTCAGTAATACAGTCCAGGGATAGGTGAACTTTTCTAAAAGCTTATAAGTTTGTTTTATAAATATCCACACAACAAGACAGTGATTTTCTAATTCATATCTCTATCTGTTAGGAAACTAAGACCTTTTAAATATGAAGTCTATTGTGTTTGGATAGCTCTGATATTTTCTGTTCAGAAGTACTATTTGGTTTACCATATTGTCCATCACTATGCACTAGAGCAGGGGTATCAAATTCAAGGGTGCTTAGATCTGGCCTGTGTGGCCATCCTGGAAACAGCAAAGGACTGGCCCATGGTGCCTCTGCCAGTGAGGGTTGCAGGATTCTGTCACAGCCAAAAACAGAGCTTGGGAGCCCGTTTTCGCTGGCAGAGTGCTTGGGCCACCAGAAATGCACCCGACATGAGCTGATGTCAAGCTAGCCACACTAACCCTGGCCATGCTCCCCCTGCATCCCCAAGGTCAAACACAACCCTGATGCAACCCTCAATGAAATTGAGTTTGACACCCCTGCACTAGAGTTATTTGAAAGAGAAGTTTCGTGGCTAGGTAGCAACTGGTTCCAATGTTCATTCTGATCTGTGCATGTCTCCTAGGGAAAAGGGATCTATGAAAATTTACAGAATTTACTCTCAGGAAAACTTAGATAGAATGTCAAGTAAACATAGATAAAAGTAATTCATATTCCATTTGGAAGGTGGATGATATTTAATTCCTTCAGATGTCTTTCTAAGGAGATCTCTCCAATATATTTTTCTATTCTGTATGACATTTTCAGGCCTAAACTGCGTTTATTTTCTCCTTATACACATAATTCTTACCAGAAATCCAGTTCCAATATGCATAAGCTCCAACAGGCATGGAGAGAGAACAGTATTCAAATCACCTTTCTAGATTGCATTTTAGTGCCAAGGCCCATATTTCACTATCTTTTTGTGTTTCAGCATTAGACAGTTATCAATGCATTAGTTGGTTTTTGTCTTATTGTTTTTCCTAGTTTTTAAGAGTTTAGACAACCATTGGTCTAAAATGGTATAGGCTTCCTGCCTGAGCATCAGGGTGTTGTTTGACCTCAGGGGCCAGGCTGGGCATGCCTAGCTTGAAATCACCTGTGTCAGGGTTGCCTGTGATGGCCTGAGTGCTCTGCCAGTGAAAACAGGCTCCTGGGTTGCATTTTCGGCCATGATGTTCCCCTGCAGCCATTTGCTAGCAAAAATGGAGCTGGGGTGGGCCACATGTGCCCCCTGGTCTCATTTTTTGACAGAACAGCCTCCTGCAATCCTCTGCCATTTTCACTGGAGGTGTCACGTGAGGCCCTCCCAAGCTCTGTTTTCACTGCCAAAGCACCATGGGTTGGTCCTTTGCTGTTTTCAGGGTGGCCCAGCAGGTCAGATCTAAGCACCCCCAGGTCAGATCTAGCCACTGGACCTGGAGTTTGACATCCCTGGACTAGAAGATCTCCAAGGTCCCTTACAACTCTATCATTCTGTTCTATTTAATAATTAATTTGCATGAATTTGGTAAAACCAGATAGATAACATACGGGGACAAACACCCGCATTCCTACATATTGATAGCTTTGTAATATCCCAGTCTTTCATCCTCATAAAAAGCATCTAAGAGTTTATACTTTAGCACCAGCAAAATTTAATGAACTATGGTGTATTTGGATGAGAATAATTCATTCAAAAGTTCATCACATTATCAAATCTTTGGGCTGTCATTATATTTCAATCCTGTCTAAAGCAAGAACACAATGATATTTTTTTAAAGAGTTTATAAGCATATGATCCAAATAATTTTGATACATGCAAGAAACTTCTGAAAAATGTGAAAAAATATTTTCATATCCTAATATGTCACTGCCTAGAGTCATGAACAATTAAATACAGTTAAAGTTATTTCTGAATAAATATGTTGGGTTGCACTGTTAGTATAATGGTAGCAACTCTAATCCTATAGTCACCATATCACAGTGAAAACATTTTTGAAAGAGGTGCCTCTTAGTTGTACCTAATAACATAAAACTGCCAGTATAAAATAACCTTTGAATTTTTTTATAACACTAAATTGCTTTGGACTGATTTTGTAGCTAATTGTCTAATATCCTAAGGGAAGTATCATTGTAAAATCTACCTTCACATCCCAGATAATTTTAAAAACTAGGTCAGTTGACAATGCTGTCAGTCGCTACATGGGGCCAAGCTTACTATAATTAGTAATACATTTACATTTTATAAGTGCCATGAAAAACCTTCATTCGCCTCTTTCCCTATTACATAGTTTCAGCTCTAACCTGTGTTTTTAAACAGTTGTGACTGTAAATATTATATAATTAAACCACATATTTATTTGTTCTGCTTTTTCTGTTAATAAACTTGAATTAGTATGCCTGGTTAGCCTTTTGTATTCTTATTCCTTCCCTTTCTTAATTTCTTTCACCAATATGGAAATGCACCACCTGTGTTTAGGAACTGTTAAATCCTTATAGAGAGAACAGCACTACTTTTAAAAAGAAGTAAATTGCTCCTGAAGTAGTCTAATATAAACTGTTCCGTTTGGAAATAAGGTGCGTGAGACCGGGTTCCAACAAACAGCTCTTTATTAAAACAGTATAGTGACTTGTATGTCTACTTAGTAGTCAACACTGATGACAAATTCAATTTCACATGCTGTGTACGAAATGGAAATAAGACAACACGTGGAAAGCATAGACACAGCAAATTTCCCAATAAAGGAGTGGTTCTGCCAGGTGGTGACCATCAGACACTTCTCAGTTCCTATGCTTTCTGGATAATTGGGTGTCACTTTTGAATGCTGCGTGCTTTCACTCTAGTGGTAGCATGAGACAGAGTCTACAACCCAACACGTGCTCAGGTAGTAACAGTTCATCCAGGATGGCCAACATCAAGTGCGAGCTGTGGCAAGATAGGTTTGCTGTGTCTGTCAGCGTAGTGTCCAGAGCATGGAGAGCTAGCCAGGAGACAAGGCCAGTACATCAGGGAGACGTGGAAGGAGGCCGTAGGAAGGGCAACAACACAGAATCAGGACGCTATTCCACCTTTGTGCAAGGAGGGATTAGGAGGAACACTGCCAGAGCCTGCAAAATGGACCTCCCAACGAGCCACCAAATGTGCATGTTGTCTGCTCAAACAGTCAGAAACAGACTCCGCATGGAGGGTGGTATGATGGCCCAAACGTCCACAGGTGGGGGTTGTGCTTACAGCCCAACTGCTGTCAGATGTTTGGCATTTGCAGAGAACACCAAGGGCAAATTCACCACTGGCATCCTGGCTCTTCACAGATGAAAGGCAGGTTCCCACAATCGAGCACATGTGACACGATGTGACAGTTATGGAGACTCCAGTGGAGAACATTCTGCGCTCTGCAATATCCTCCAGCATGCTCAATTTGCAGGGGTCAGTAATGGTGTGTGGGTGGCATTTCTTTAGGGGGCCGCACAGCCTCCATATGCTCACTCAGAGGTAGCCTGACTGCCATTAGGTACCGAGAATGAGATTCCTCAGACCCCTTGGTGGAGAACATAATGCCGGCTGCGGTTGGTCCTTGTGTCCTCCCTTAATGCTAATGCTAACCTGCATGGTGGCTGGATATGTCACAGTGCCCTTCAAGACAAAGACAGTGATGCTGTGGAAACTGGCCGCCGTTCCCAGACCTGAATCCAATTGAGCACAAATCTGGGTACATCATGTCTTCGCTCCATCAACTAACACCACATTGCACCACAGACTGTCCAGAGTTTGGGGGAAATGCTTAATGCCAGGTTTGAGAGGAGATCCCTCATGAGACCATCCACGTATCTCACTCAGGAGCATGCCCAGGTGTTGTAGGGAGTCATACACAGGCACGTGGAGCCACAACACACTAACTGAGCCTCATTTTGACTTGTTTCTAAGGACATTAACCATTAAAAGTTGGTGTTTTTTCCACTTTAATTTTTGGAGTGTAACTCCAAATCCAGAACCCCGGTGGATTGCTGAAATTGATTTCCATTGATAATTTTGTGTGATTTTGTTTGTCAACACATTCAACTATGTAAATGAATCAAAGTATTAAATAAAAATATTTCATTCATTCAGAATCTAGGATGTCTATTTGTGTTCCCTTTATTTTTTTTTGGGAGCAGTGTAATAATGCAAGCTAGCAAATTTCTATTCATAGAGCAATGATATAGAACTGTGGGTCAAGCCTAATTTAATGAAAATATACCTAATCAAAGTCTATATTTCTACCAAATTTATGGTAAAATTTTTATCTAATTGAGATTTACCATGGTGTTGGGAAAGAAGTCATTGTGTTATTTCTATTGGAAGACAGAATGAAAAAAGGGCAGATATTGTAGCTCTGGTGATGGGCTCACCACCCCAGAAAGGTCAGATTAGACTGGTTAAAGAGTGACAAAAATAAGAGATATAAGTAATTCAGTCTGTTTATATATTAAGAAGGATAATTTTATTAGTCAGTAATATCAGTTTTGCTTATTTGCCATTACTCAAGCTGATCGTAAAGACTACTCCTTAGTGTGTCTTGATTACCCTTGTGAGAAACGCAACTGCAGTTGACTGGAAGGATGTGTTTACATTATAAGATTGATAATAAAGTCTCTATAGAAGTGTTAAATATATGTGATACATTCTCAATGAAAATTTCCCAATAGTTTTTATAATTATGGAATTTGATTAATTGTTATGGCTTCAGCAACTCATCTTTGAAATTGGTGAAATTTAAAACTTAGAGGGTAGATAGTAACCTCTCAATTCTTACTAATGCACTCAGAAATAGCATCTCTTATCCTGTATCGGCTTAAACTTTCATTTCCTAGTCCTCTTTTTACATTTCACTATAGCAGAGTTTTTGACACTGCTGTACACACAAAGGTCTCAAAGAGCAGACATTTGACTGAAAATACTGATTACAGGACCAGCTGATTATCAAGGATATCCAATACCAAAAAGAAATAGAGTCTGTTCATTTGAAAACATTGTGACATATTGATGTATTAAGTTTTTATTCATTTGGGGACTGTTTTTAATTTAATATTTTCAAAGTTCTGAAAGATTACATGGATAACATTATTAAGCAAGATTAAAAAACTGTCTGAAAATGGGGCCTACCGGAAACAAGCAGCCATTCAGAATCATTAAGGAACTTATTAACTTCTAACAAACCGTTTTGATTTTCAAGTACAGCAAACCACTTTCCCATTGACTGTTCACCTGTGAATGCATCATCCTTGGAATCGGTGCCTATCCTGGGTCACAACTACCAGATGCAGAAGGCACAATCGCCTTCTATCCAAAACTCTGTTCAAAACGAAAGGAACTACAGCCAACTTGACCGGAGGAAAGCCCCTCACAATCGTCATTGCAGCATCAAAAAGATTCCACGAGATACCTATATGGTAGGGACATTTTCAATTATCACTGACACAACCCTGCTAGGAACCTAGCAGGGGAAACACAAAATCCCGAACATCTGTCCCACCAAGATGACGAGGTTGTCAGAATTCCCTCGCTGCAATACAATTACACACTATCCACGGACCAGAAAGACCAAACACATGCGGAATGCCTTGAGGCATTTCCGCTGCCACAACAATAGAGATGTGACCCGCCCCACATCTCCACTCTCCAAATCGAGTCTATGGCTGAATCTGCCATTAAACCAGCAGACATCACTAAAGCTACCGCAAAGAACCCAACTGACAGCTGAATCCTGCATTGGGTAGGTAAGATTGGTCCGGACGAGAAAGAGGCAAAGATTTTAAAACTTGCACAACCGACCGACAGAACTGTCCTATTGAAAAAGGTTGTAATATTGGGGAACAGGGTGGTAATCCCCAAAAAGTTACAGGAAGAAGTTTGTGCATGTTCACAAGGGACACCCGGGCATATGCCAAATATGAAACCCCTGGCAGGAGTTACGTCGGTGGTCAGGGCTGGACAAAGACATTGAACGATGGGTGGCAACATCCATGAACTGCTAAAAATCATGGCCTACCCCCACTGGCAACCAGTCTGGAAGGGAAACTCCCCAGAGCCCATGGTCGACGACTGTATATTGACTTAAATGCCAATGAAAGGAAAACAACCTATTGTAAATTGTTATGCTACTCGAACTGAGTTATCCCTATGGCGTCCACTACTACGGAAGCAGTCATAAAAACAGTAAAAACTTTTTTTGCCATACAATGGACTGCCAGATGTTTGTAGTCTCAGACAATGCCCACAGTTCCACTTTAAAGCCTTTCGAGCAATACTTGCTGGCACAAGGTACTGACACCTGCAGGCCAGCTCATCTGCGTCTAATGAACGGGCCGAACTCATGTGTTCATTATACTAAGGACCCAAAAATAAATGGGACATGGGGATGTCAAGATAAACTTAACAATACTATTAACTATCTCAGCATATCACCCTAGTACAACCACTAACAAAAAGCCCAGCACAAACTTTTCTCGATGGTAGAAAATGTGTTCCTACCTTGAATAGACTGCCACCGCCCACCTATATGTTGACAAAGCCCTGACTTCTTTCCCACTTAAATATCGCTCCTTGATAATCTGGCGATTTTATTCTAAGCCGCTAAGAACCTTAACGGGGACCCATTATGGCTTCCAGCCACAGTTATCCCACAATCACAGGGCCCCGCATACCGACCTGAACTGGAAAGACGGCAGAACATGGAAAGTGCACATGACCACTGTCGCTCTCAGAACATGGAATGCAACACCAGACACCACTGCCACCAGACACCAGCAACCAAAATGAGGCAAAAACAACCGAGGGGGGGAAACAACAACACAATTCAAATAATAAAGGGAGAAGATGAACCTTCCAATAAACAACGACAACAATCACTAACAAAACACAAACCCAAACTAGAATATCCCATAAACAAATAAAGAGTGCTTAACCCATAAGAGATGACCTCGCAGAGAAGAATTCCGGGAGCAGAGAGTGAGGCGAGGCCTTTCTGGAAGAGAACAGCCAGGCCAGCTCGACCCCTGCTGACGAACCAGGAGGGAGCGGCAGAGCCACCTCACCAATACAGCCCGAGAAAACATCAGGCAGGAGAGGCACACAGGCTTGAACTCAAACCCTTCCAGGAGGTTCCATGGAAAGGACACGGAGAGAAAGGCAATCCTGTCCGAACCGTTTGAGGACCATGCTGAACTGAGGCGCACAGGCGGTCAACTAGGACCCCCCCACAACCCGGCCTAACCTGCTGACATGTTACGCACGTGACAAGGGGGGAAGGGGTGTATGTAATATAGAACTCGGTACCCAAATATCCTTAACACTATTGCGAAAGGCCATGTCTCAAGATTGGTCAGTTAAGCGCTCATTTCCTATTGGCCCCTAATGGCGGAACAACTTGAACAACATGTCATTGGCCACAGCCGCGAGCAAGCCGCTAATAAAAACGAAAGGGCCTCCACAGCTTTGGGTAAATGTCCGTTACAAGTCACTAATACTGTTTTTAATAAAGAGCTGTTTGTTGGAACCCGTCTCAACGCACCTTACTTTCCAAACGGAACAGTTTAATATTAGACTACTTCCAGGAGCAATTTACTTCTTTTTAAAGAGTACGTGCTGTTCTCTCTATAAGGATTTTAACAGTTTCCTAAACACAGTGTGCATTTCCATATTGGTGAAAGAAATTAAGAAAAGGGAAAGGAATAAGAATACAAAGCTTATACCAGCATAACAATTCAAGTTTACTTACAACAGAAAAACAGAAACAAAAAATATGTGTGTAATTATAAATATTACAGTCACAACTGTTTAAGAAACACAGGTTAGAGCTGAAAAACCTATGTAATATGGAAAGAGGCGAATGAGGTTTTTCATGGCACTTATAAAAATGTAAAATTGTATTACTAATTATAGTAAGCTTGGCCCCATGTAGCTGACTGACAGCAATTGTCAACTGACCTAGTTTTAAAATTATCTGGGATGTGAAGGTAGATTTTACAATGATACTTCCCTTAGGATATCTAGACAATTAGCTAACATCAGTCCAAGAGCAATTTAGTGTTATATAAAAAAATTCAAAGGTTATTTTCATACTGCAGTTTTATTTTTAGTACAACAGAGTCACCTCTTTCAAAATTTTTCACTGTGATATGGTGACTATAGGAAGAGGTTGCTAACCATTATACTAACAGTGAACCCCAAATATTTTTATTCAGAAATCAACTTTTAACTGTATTTAATTGTTCATTGCCTCTAGGCAGTGAACATATTAGGATAATGAAAATATTTTTTTTCACAATTTTTTTCAGAACGTTCTTGCATGTACAAAAATTATTTGGATCATGATGCTTATAAACTCCTTTAAAAAAATATCATTGTGTTCTTGGCTTTAGACAGATGTGAAATATAATGACACCAAAAGATTTGATAATGTGAGAACTTTTGAATGAATTATTCCAGCCAAAATACACCATAGTTCATCATTTGTGGTGCTAAAGTATCAACCTTAGATGCTTTTTATGAAGGCAATGAAGACTGGAATATTAACAAAACTAAATAAATATGTAGGATGCGGGTGTTTTGTCCCCGTATGTTATCTATCTGGTTTTTACAAATTCATGCAATTAATAAAATAGAACAGAAAATGATTAGAGTTGTATAGGGACTTTGAGATCTTCTAGTCCAGGAATGTCAAATCTCCAGGTCCAGGGCTTAGATCTGACCTGGGGTGCTTAGATCTGAGCCTGCTGGGCCACCCTGAAAACAGCAAAGGACCAACCCATGGTGCTTTGGATGAAAACAGAGCTTGGAGGGCCTCAACGTGAACACCTCCAGTGGGAAAATGGGCAGAGGATTGGCAGGAGGCTGTTCTGTCAAAAAATGATAGACCAGGGGGCACATGTGGCCCACCCCACTCCATTTTTGCTAGCACATGGCTGCAAGGGAACATCAGTGCCGAAAATGCAACCCAGGAGGCCTGTTTTCAACTGGCAGAGCAATCAGGCATTCACAGGCAACGCCTGACACAGGTGTTTCAAGCTAGGCATGCCCAGCCTGGCCCCTGGAGGTCAAACAACACCCTGATTGCTCAGGCAGGAAAGCCATACCATTTAGGACCATGGTTGCTAAACCTCTTAAAAACTAGAAAAACAATAAGACAAACCAACTAATGCATTGATATACTGTCTGAATGCTGAAACACAAAAAGATAGTGAAATGATGGGCCTTGGAACTAAAAAGCAATCTAGAAAGTGATTGAATACTGTTCCTCTTCCATGCCCTGTTGGAGCTATGCATATTGAACTGGATTTCTGGTAAGAATTATGTGTAATAAGGAGAAATAAACGCAGTTTTAGGCCTTTGGAAAATGTCATACAGAATAAGAAAAATATATTGGAGAGATCTCCTTTAGAAAGACATCTGAGAATTAAATATCATCCACTTTCAGATGGAATAATAATTACTTTTATTCTATGTTTAATTGACATTCTATTCTAAGTTTTCCTGAAGAGTAAACTGTAAATTTTCCATGATGATCCCTTTCACCTAGAGACATGCACAATCAGAATGAACATTGGAACCAGTTGCTACTAGCCACAATACTCTCTTCAAATAACTCTAGTGCAGGGGTGTCAAACCTCAATTTCATTGAGGGTTGCATCAGGGTAGTGTTACCTTGGGGATGCAGGGGAGCATGGCCAGTGGTTAGTGGTGGCTAGCTTGACATCAGCTCAATGTGGTTGCATTCTGGTGGCCCAACGTCACTGCTCTGCCCAGCGGAAAACGGGGCTCCCAACTTCTGTTTTTGGCTGTGAACAGAAACATGCAACCCTCACTGGCAGAGGCATCCATGGCCACGTCCTTTGCTGTTTTCAGATGGCCACACAGGCCAAAGATCTAAGCACCCTTGGAATTTGATACCCCTGCTGCTAGTGCATGTGAGGACACTATGGTAAACCAAATAGTACTTTCGTGAACAGAAAAATTATCAGAGCTATCAATAACACCAATAGACTTTCATATTTAAAAGGTCTTAGTTTCCTTAACAAGATAGAGATATGAATTAGAAATTCCACTGTCTTGGTTGTGTAGGATATTTATAAAACAAAACTTATAAGCTTATTTTAGAAAGTCACCTATCCCTGGACTGTATTAACTGAAAGTTATCTTCTCTTCTAAGCCTCTATTTTGCACTGGCTGACAGCATCTTGTGGTAAGCAAGAAAAAACTGAATAGTGAGACATGATTCAATGTTATTGGTACAAAGGTACCACACAGAGGATGGTCCAGATACGATTTCTCATCGCACTGAATCTAACATAAAATAAGTGATAACATTTCAGGTAACCTTAGTTTATTTATATACAGAAAGGAAGAAACTTGCCAAAAGAATTTCACAGGAATAATAAACTATACTGTCAAACTCATAAAACATATTGTAAACACTTTTATAGTTGTCCACAGAAAGGAGGGGGGGAAGTTCAAAGAGCAGGCAGCAGTGTGGATCAAAACAGTACTTTCCATTCATATTTTTCCTCAGAGATTGATAAGATGACTTGAAGCTTCTTTGCCATGAAAAATCTAGATTGGAGAGCATAATTTGATTACTCTTGGTTTATTGGGACAGTGGTGTTCATTGGATGATACACCCAAGAAGGGTGGGGGGAAAAAGTCAGGATCAAGGGTGACAGTGAATGACAATATCTCAGGTCGCTGTGCCCCAGGCAAATACCGGAAAGTTAACTTCTATAAAAAATCCATAAAAGTTTTGGGGTTTGGCTCGAGGCTCATGAATTTAATTGGATGTAATCTGGACACATGATTTGGGACCTCCCATTTTTTAGAGAATTTTAAAAAAGAGTTAGAGACTTCTTTCCTTCTTAAGAAGAGTTGAACTCTTCAGAATTAAAATAGAGGAATCCATTTTCAAATGTTTAATGATTATATTAGCTATGTTCCTTTTAAAGTACTTTTGGCGACAAGCATTTTTTCTTCTCCTGTCATAAGAATGCACCAGCGGCCCACCTTACAGATCTGGTGGAATAATAATAGGGAAGAAAACATTAACATGTTCTAAAATGTTATAATACGAGCTACCGTTTTTCCTACTCATTCATGAATGAAATATGATCAAAAGCATCACCACGTTCTATTGTGTTTATTTAATTTGTTAAAAAAGGCAAATATCTCCAAATCTCGTATTTTTGTTTTTTTTGTTTAAATTACAACCTAATTTTTAAGTTGTTAAACTAATCATTTAAGATTAAAGGAAATTACACATAGGAAAGAGGGCATATCAACTATTTAAATGTTTATCAAAATTACATAGAATGGAAAATATGAATAAAAAGTCTTTTTCTTCCATAACAAATATAATATGTGGGACTATCAAGTGAGAGCTAAATGGCAGAAGATTCAAGCAGACAAAAATGCTGGTACAGTACATCTTTATATCAATATTATACACGTTAATTTGCTTCCATCAGCAAAAGCATTAGCTGCCACCAGTTCATTTTTTTTTTAAAGGGAGCATAATAAGCTATCAAGATTGCTAATGCTTTTTATTTTGTTATTTCCGAATAAAAGAAAAGGATAAGACACGGATTGTAGGGAAGGCAAGGGAGTCTTACTGTTCTTTTGAATTTTTGGCATTCTCTTTAACTAATGAAATTGATATATGAATGTTGGATTACATGGAACGTGGCCTCAATCCAAGCCTGGACATTATTTTAAACTATCCTTACACGATTTGATTGTTATTGCTAAAGAAGCTTTAAGATTCCAGCAGGTAATAGGATAGGGAGAGGCAAAAAGGAGATTTGTCTGACGATCAATTTGGACAAAATTACATGTTCACATGAAAAAGTTATTAATATTTAATAACATCATTGTTTTCATCTTTGAAAATGTAATGTGTTTTTCTTAAAAAAAACAGATTTACTTTGGAAACCCAGAGAGACGCATGAACCACTGCAGTGCCTCACAGGAATCATGAGGACGCTAAAAGCCAGGAAGATGATTATGTTAAGAAGATAAAAGTGGGAGTATTTCTCAGATTTACACAGCAGCAACCATACCATTCGTTGTGCAAAAATATTTACAAATATATGTCTTCCTTGTAAATATCAGATATCAGCAGGGAGCAATTTTAAATGCTCCATGATTCATATCTTTGCTTTAACTAGAACAGATCATGGATGCAAAGTGATGAACAGTTTGGGACTATAAATCAAGCATCAGAAAATGACTGTAAATAAGAGGAAAGCCAATAAAGTAGTTTATTTCAATAGCTACTCTAAGGATTTTCCAGGCTTTCTAAACCCTCTGAAGGGGCCTGTTAGATTAAAAATCAAAATCTGTTGCCTTCAACAGCATTATGCTTCTGTGATTGAACTGCATGTTTCCCCAGATCACACAAGAATCACAGCTTTGCAGAATATATAGACACAATATCATTGACTTGACTATACAAATCTTTGTTAAAATTTTAATTAATGCAATTTGATCCTGTTATTTCCCTTCTGAATACAAAAGCAAGAACTTTGTCTTCGACCTTTCTTTATATCCATAGCACAACTATGAAAATATCTTGTACTTTAACAGACCTCAACTGAGGAAAAGATAATCTGTTTTATTACACGAGTCCAAAACTTTCATTCCATAATTAAGCAACTTGAGGAAACGACAAAAGCATTCTGAAGGCACATGTTAATTGCTGTTCTTAAAAACAAATTCACTTCTGAGTCCTCTATTACACCTACTGTACTAGAAACTCATGTGCTGTAGAAGAGGCACTTTTTTTAAAAGCAGAACTTCCCTTTACTTTCATAACCTCAACTGCATTAACTTAATCTTTTGAACCAAACCTTGCCATTTCTACGACAGAACAAATCTTGTTTTTTCCTTATAATTAAGGTGTATACATTTTCTGGAAATAAATCGTACATATTTTTTGACATCATTAATCAATTATACTATAAATAGAATACAGAATACAATGTACGTTCAAAACTGAAGTGTGGAGTATTAAGGCCTAGGTCCCACTTGCCGACGGACGCAAAACATATGCAAAAAGGACACATGCGGAATGAAACCAAAATTTCGAGGGTGGCTCATCCGTTGTCACCCTCCCAAAAGTGTGAAAATTGCATAAACAGAACGGAAAAAAAGAACAGAATAAAGAATGACGGAACCGGGGTAAAGTATGTAGTGGGGATTTAAACGGATGTTCAATAGGAATGCCTAGCAGATACAGCGGATGGAAAGCGGATGACCACTATCCAAAGAGCTTCCAGGGGAGAAGCTGCGAAGCAGACAGCATAGCGGAAGGGCGGATGCATAGCAGATGATGCGGAGATTCAAAATCACGTGACGCCTAAGTGAAACAAAGCGGATGCCGGATCGGAATGTCTTCGATGCAAAAGCGTTTCACTGCATCATGCAGGGAGTAAACTGAATTGCGTCAGCTCCACGGATATAATAGGATGCACAGTAGCAGTAGCAGCAGCAGCACCAGCACCAACACCGCACCAGTCAGCAGTTAGCACCAAGCAACACCGCAGCACCAGTGCTTCAGAGTCCATGCTTAGGGGTGGATGCTGGTTCTGTCCTTCTTGCCAAGGGCTGGCAACGAGTAGGCACCGCTTCCTCTTCTTCCCCTGAACGACGAACCATGGTGTTCTTTCAAAGATTATAGTGGCAGCACATCTTTCCCTCTGAAGCTGAAACTTACATCAAGCTGCATCCTTTTTATATCCGTGGAGCTGACTGCAATTCATACTCCCCGCATGTGCATGAAACGTTTTGCATCCGATAGACATCCGCTCGGCAAATCCGCTTATGTTTCCTTTAGGCGTCCGTGATGCATCCGCATCATGCCTGCTATGCATCCGCCCCCTTCCGCTAATGTGTCTGCTTCGCAGTTTCTCCCCTGGAAGCTCTTTGGGATGTTGTCATCCGCTTCATCCGCTGTCCATCTGCTAGGCTTCCTATGAACCTCCGTTAAACCATCCCCACTACATACTACCCCGTCCGTTCTTTTCTGGTTCTTTCGTTCTGTTATGCAAATTTCACCACTTTTGGAGTGAATGACAACAGGATGGAGCACCCTCGAAATTTTTGTTCATCCGCTGTGTTCCTTTTTGCATTAATGTTTTTGCGTCCGTCGGCCAAGTGGACCTAAGCCCTTAATACCCCGACAACTTCAGTTTTGAACTACATGTATTCTGTTCTATTTATAGTATAATTTTGAATGAATTGTCACAAAAATATGTAGATTGATTCCAGAAAATGTATACAACCTTAATTATAAGAAAGAAACAAGATTTGTTCTGTCTAGAAATGGAAGGGTGGTTCAAAAGATTAAGTTAATGCAGTTAAGGTTATGAAAGTAAAGGAAGTTCTGCTTTTTAAAAAAGCTTGCTCTCTTCTACAGCACATGAGTTTCTAAATTACAGTAGTGGTGGTAATAGAGGATCAGAGTGAAATATTTGTTTAAGACACGCAAGTTAACATGCTTGCTCAGATTGCTTTTTGTGTTCCTCAAGTGCTTAAATTATGGAATGAAAGTTTGGAGACCTGTAATATAAACAGATTATCTTCCCTCAGTTTTTGGTCTGTTAAAGTTCAAGATATTTGTAGTTTTGCTATGGTTAAGAAGGAAGACCAAATTCTGCTTTGTATTCAGAAGTGAAATACAGGATCAAATTGCATAGATAAATTTTTAACAAAGATTTGTTATTCCAAGTCTAATGTATTTGGGTCTAAAGTTATCTGCAAAGCTGTGATCTTTTTGTGAATCTGGGGAGAACGTATGCAGTTCAATCACAGAGCAATATGCTTTGAATGCAACAGATTTTGATTTTAATCTCCCGCCCACTTCAGAAGGGTTAGAAAGCCTGGAACCTTAGAGAGCATTGAAATATAACTACTTATGCTTCCTCTTTTACAGTCTATTTTCCGTGGCTTGACCTTGTAGGTCCCAACTGTTGCAAACTCCACTTTCGCATCCAATGATTGTTCTAGTTAAAAGCAAAGAAATGGATCGATGGAGCATAAAATTGCTTCCTGCTGATATTGATATTACAAGGAGACTATTTTGTAAATATTTTTGCACACGAATTTGTATGGTTTGCTGCTGTGTAACAGTCTGAGAACTCTCCCACTTTTATCTTCTTAACATAACTATCTTCCCGTGGCTTTTTAGCAAAGTCCCTATGATCCTTGAGGCCACTGCAGTGGTTCTGCTGTCTTCTCTGGGTTTCCACAAAGTATATCCCGTTTTTTTAAGAAAAAACACATTACATTTCAGAAAAATAAACATAATGTTTATAAATGATTTTTAAATAATTTCCATGTGACAGTTAATTTGGCAAATTGATCTCAGAACAAAAATCTCCTTTTGCTCTCCCTATCCTATTACCTGCTTGGAATTCTTATAGCTTCTTTAGCAATAACAATACAAATCGTGGTAAGGATAGTTTAAAAAAATTGTCGCAGCTGATAGGCCAACGTTTCCATGTAATGCCAACCATTCTATATCACCATTAGTTATAAGAGATCAAACTCCAAAAGAACAGTGAAGACTCCCTGGCCTTCTCCTACAATCCATGTTTCCTTTTCTTTTATTCTGGAAATAACAAAAAATAAAAGATTAGCAATCCTTGATTAGCTTATTATGGCTCCTTTTTAAAAAAAACTGAGATTGGTGGCAGCTTTAAAATGCCTTGCTGAATTGGGAGCAAATTAACTGCTGTATATATGGTATTAAAGATGTACTGTACAAAGCATTTTTTTGTCTGTCTTGAATCTTCCTGCATTTAGTCTCACTTGATTAGCCCAAATTAATATTTGTTTATGGAAGATAAAATACCTTTTAATTCATATTTTCCATTCTATGAAATTATTTGATAAACATTTATGTGGTGATATGCCCTTTTCCTAATTGTAATTTCCTTAATTCTTTAAATGATTAGGTTTATACACTAAAATTCTGTGTAATCACTAACCCACAAAAAAAACAAAAAATAAGATTTGAGAATATTTGCCTTTTTTACACATATAAATAAAAACAAATAGAACTGGATGAATTGCTTGAATCATATATCATTCATGAATGAGTGGAAACAACGTAGCTCCTATATAGACATTTAGAACCTGCTTAATGTTGTTCTCCTATTAATAATATCACCAGATCTGTAAGGTGGGCCCCTGGTGCATCTTATGATACAGGGAGAGAAAAATGCTTGTCCCAAAGTACTTTAACAGAACATAGCTAATTATAATGCATAAAATTTTGAAAATGGAATTCTCTATTTTTAATCTGAAAGAGTTCTAACTCTCTTAAGAAGAAGAGTTCTAAACTCTTTTTTAAAAATCTCTAAAAAATGAGAGTCCACAAATAGTGTCAAATTACTCCAAATTATTAATCATGATCCTCGGAGCCACACTCCAAAAACTCTTTGGATTTTTTAATATAAGTTAACTTTCCGGTATTTGCTGGGCACAGCCACTCTGAGAATATGTTCATCTCATGTCCACCCTTGATCCTGCTTTTTCCCCAACCCTTCTGGTGTTCATGCAATGAAACATGTTCCATGATGCCAAGAGTAATCAAATTATGCTCTCCAATTAGATTTTTTCATGGCAGAAGCTTCAGTCATCTTATCAAATCTCCTGAGGAAAAATATGAATGGGAAAGTACTTCTGATTCCACATGGACCCTGCCTGCTCTTTGAAACTCCCCCCTCCTTTCTGTTGACAACTTAAATGTGTTTTACAAATATGTTTTTATGATTGACATATAGTTTATTATTCCTGTGAATCTTTCTGGCAAGTTCTTCCTTTCTTAATATGAAATTAAATCTAGGTACCTGAAAATGCTATATAACAGTATTTATGTTAGATCAGTAGCAGATGAGAAATCGTATCTGACCATCCTCTGTGTGGTACTCTTTGTACCGATTAACATTGATATCATTCCTCCACTCATTTTCTTTGTTTACACAAAGAATGGTGGTTCAGCCAGTGCAAAATAGAGGCTTAGGAAGAGAATAATAACTTTCAGTAATACATGTCTAGGGATAGGTGAACTTTTCTAAAAGCCTTATTAAAGTTTATTGGTTTTTATAAGATACCACACACAAGACAGTGATTTTCTAATTCATATCTCTATCTGTTTAGGAAACTAAAGAACTTAGAGCATTTATTTGTTGAGATTTGAAGTTGCCATTTGTTTGACCATTCTGATACATAGTCGAGGTCTTTTTGAAGATAGCAGTATTGTCAGTGGTGGTGAATAGCTTCATATCATCGGTGAAGAGAACGCAGTTGCTCTTAATATGATCACTTAATATGATTAATATGATTTGTCATCCAAGAAGCTTCAGTTCAACCTGGATGACTGAGAATCTCCATAGACTTCTATACATCACAAGGTCTTAACTGTACCTGAAAGTTTGTGCAGGTAAAGTGAAGAGAAATATCTTAGTAGTGCTTTCACTCTGCCAGTGGAAAGTGGATCAGGAGTTTTTAAAAAATAGGTAACACTTTCCCCAGATTGTTTATAGTCTGGAGTGGGGAAATTCATGTAAAGTTTGGGGTCTTCTAGCCTACATATCATCATTCTTTAGATTGGTATGTATCAATAGTCCAGCAATAGTTGTTTTTGCAAGATAGCTTGCATTAGATTATTTCTATTTATCTCCTAGGAAAAATAATTTATCTTATCAGACTTACTTTGTTTATATTTCTTATTTCTTACCACTCATTTCGCTCAGAGAAGGGCTATGTTTTGTTTCTCTTGCACTAATGACTGGATATCTGTTATTTAATTGTGCAATGGTGTAATGTCATAAAAACTTGATAACTATTAGATGAAGTGTGTTGCATAAAATGTACTATCTCTAATACTAATATATATATATATAATTGAAATGATAGTAAAGTAATATTCCTTTAAAGAATTAAAGCTAATGCTTTAAGATGTTTAAGAGGACACTTTTTTAAAACTGGTAGCTCAGAAGAAAACAAAAGATTACATCCATGTATACAGAGGTTATAGAAAATCTCTACATCCCTATTAAAATGTCCACTTTTTGAGATATAAAAAAATCAGACCAAGGTAAATCACTTTATATATGTGCCTTCACAACTTTGTGTTGTGATTTCTGCTGTCTGCTTAAAGTAGTTTTTGAAGGTTATATGGAAACTAAAATTGGTTCAGAATGCAGTGGACTGTTAGCCAGGTTGGGGTCAGTTTATGTTTAGCAAAAAAGTAACTATATTGTGAGAACTGTCTGGGCTATCAGTAGGCTTCCTGGTACAGTTTAAATTATTGGTCATTACAGTGGTGGATTCAATTTTTTTTATTACCAATTCTATGGGCGTGGCTTGGTATGCGTGGTGGGTGTGTCTTGGTGGGCATGGCAGGGGAAGGATAATGCAAAATCCCATTCCCTCCCCAACCTACTAACCTGTTTTCCAACTCCTTTCTCCTGTGCAGGGCAACAAAAGAAGACCCAGCCAATCAGCTGGGACTCCGGACACAGAGAATAGATGGGGGCTGGGGCAGTTGGAGGTGGTATTTGCTGGTTCTCCGAACTATTCAAAATTTCCGCTACCAGTTCTCCAGAACTAGTCAGAACCTGCTGAATACCAGCTTTGGGTACCAGCTCTGAATACCTGTAAAGCCATACATAGTTCAGAATTCTTTTAAGAAAATATGTGCTTTTGTTTCCTGACCCAAATGGTTTGGGATGATGGAAATGAAAAAGCAGATCTATTCAATGGCCACCTCAGCTCTATGAAATTCTTTTTCCCAAAGGTTAGGATGCTGTGATAAAGATATTTTTTACTCTATACCTTCGAAGTGTACACTGTAGGCTTGATGGCCACTATATATAACATCTGGTGGCTGTGTTTTTAATAGATTTTATTCTAATTTTTATCTTTCTATGCTTTTGATGTTCTATATTTTTATTATATATTTACTTTTCTGAGAAGCCCAATCTGTCATTAGAATGGAACAGAAATATTAGGAATGAAACAGTAAAGGATGGAGAGAAAAGTGAGAGAGAAGGAAACCCAAATATGTCTCTTAGATTTTATAGATAAAATAAATACATGTAATACAGAGAGACATTATCTACAATTTGAGGCTTTAAAAAGACAGTAGGGAAATACTATTTTTGTTTCCCAAAATAATTCTCACATTTTTATGCTTTCATAAAAGAATCTGAGAGGTGTTCCTTTTTTCCTCTTGTACAAACAATCATTATCAGTATAACAAGTAGTAGTTTTCTCATCACAGCCAATTTGCAAGAGAAGAGTTATATGTCCATGTCAGTCTCCATGGTAACTTTATTCCTTATTTAACGGGAAAGGAAATAACATAATTAACGTACATGACCTCTTCCTTTGCCAAACAGTTCAGTTGTATCTTTTGTAACTATATAGCACCACTAAAGATATTATATCCTTTGATTCATTTCTTTTCAATAGGCAAAACTTTACTTTAAAAATAATATATTTCCAGAAGCAAAGAAAAGATCTGTCAAGGGAGAACACCACATAGTTGTCCTTTTAAAGAATTATACTGGACCTTCTTTCAACAGTCACATATAAATAATCACATCATCTTATGCAACAAAATATATATCATGTTTGGCACATCAAGTCTAAATGCTAGGTTTGTGAAATAAAACCATTACTACTCTTCGGGTCTTCTTATGCAGAGACTGGAAAACATTTGCCTCAACAGATAAGCTGACATTCTTTTCTGTGCTTTTTTGAAATCACAGGACCCAATTCCTTTGGAAAGTATTCCTACAGATGTCCCACTGAATTTTTTCATGCCAGTACAAAACTAGTATCAAATAACTCATCCATTGCAGTCTCCTTACCAGGTTTTTACAATGCATTTTGAATGAGTATCTAAACTCCAAATTTACATAATTGGATACTATCTTACATGATAGGATTAGCCTACAAAACACTAATCTGTCTAAAGTTATTCACCATCATTAACCATAATTCTTAAGTATGAACCTAACTTTAAGTGAGTGGCTTTAAATTTTAATAAGTATTTCCCCTTTTTGAGGTTGTTTTTTTAATAGAATAGATAAAGAATAGAATATATTTATTGTCATTGCATTCCACAAATACAATGAAATTTGAAAGCTACTCCAGCACATATTTGGGAAACAGGTTACTATGTACTGTACAGGTAGTCCTCAACTTACAACCATTCATTCAGTGACCTTTCAAAGTTACATTGTTGGAAAAAGTGACTTATGATTAGTTCTTATGCTTATGACCCTGGCAACATCCTCACAATTACCTGATCAAAATCCAGACATTTGACAACAAGCTTGTATTTATAATGGATGCAGCATCCTAGAGTCATGTAATCACCATTTGTGACTTTCCCAGCTGGCTTCTGACAAGCAAACTCAATGGGAGAAGCTGGATTTGTTTAATGATTGCTTAGTCACTTAACTACTATAGTGAGTCATTTAACAACCATGGCAAAATAGATCATAAAATTAAGTATGACTCACTAAACAACTGTTTTGCTTAACAAGGGATATTCTTGTCTCAGTAGTGGCTGTAAGAACTGTCTGTATGCTAAATGGTATGACAAGAGAAGAAAGATCAAATCCAGTTTACTGTTGAAAATTGTTATTAAATCATAGATTTCAAAATGATTAGTGCCTTTTAAACAAAATCAAACATAGAATTCACTAAATGAAGTTTACTTAACAAGAATCAAAATATAATAATAACTTAAGGAAGGAAGATGAAAAGAGGAAGCATCAGGGTCTCCCCATCTGTGGACAGTATGAAGACAAAGATTGTACAAGTAAAAATATTTCTATGAAAGGTTGGGCAACACAGAGGAATATGATTCTAATTTACCAATCCATGGTCTGAAGGTATCTGATTATCTATCTTCCAACTTATTCCTGCATATGACTAGTAAATAAAGGGATCAGTCAGAGGACAGAGTACTAAAGAAAACATTTAACCTCAGCCAAGAAAATTTAGTCCTTACTATCTCATGCCCATTATTCACCATACTAGAATCCAGGAGATTTGTGAGTTCTGGTCCACTTACTTTCTCTCAGCCCAATTCACCACCCAAATAGGAGGTGGAATGAGTTTTTAGGTATGTTTGCTGCCTTGCGTAATTTATCAAAAAAAATAATAGAGGTGGGGTATAAATAAATGATTTCCTTTTTAACAACTGAGCAAATTACACAGTTCATGGGGAAAAAAATTCAAGTGTGCAAAATTATTTTTAACATCTGAATATACTCTGCTCAAAAAAATAAAGGGAACACTTAAACAACACAATGTAACTCCAAGTCAATCACACTTCTGTGAAATCAAACTGCAATCAAGTTTGGTGTGTTTATCCCTTGAGTTTGTAACTATTGTTGTGCTCTTGTATTGTGTATGGTTTGAGAGCTGAAGTACTCTACAATTGGAAAAACAGGGAGGATTGCAGATGTAATGATTTATATACTAAATACTTAGATCAGATGGGAAGGTGGGTAGTTCGAGTATGGATTTCTAGGTCTAGAATTCTTGAGTCTGATGGCATATAGGTATTCCTCGGCACTCAGATTGTAAATAGAGGAGTGGAGAAATCCCTTCTTAGAGTGAGAAATATCTTAACGGGATTCATAGCGAGATATATAAAATTACTTCAGAATTAAACATAATATGTGGAGTTCCCAGACTGATGAGGAGGACAAAGGTGACGGCTAGACATTCCACAGTATTCAGGTCTAGCAAATATATATATTTTGTATGCTACTGCAGTTAGGAGTGGTGATACTTTACTAGGATGAAAAAGTATGGCAGGATTAGGTTAAAAAACTCTGAATGCTTTTTGGCTAAGGGGGGGGGGGGGGGGGGGGGGGGGGGGGGGGGGGGGGGGGGTGTATTGACAGTGGGTCTAGCACTTAGATCATTAGAGATGAGAACTCACAAAGGTCTTGCAGAGTTGGTCAATCAACAAGGTCTTGAACTATTCAGCTTGTATTTTATTTTCTGTTTTTTTTTCGCCAATATTAAGACCTTGCTGGCTGGCTGGCTGGCTGGCTGGATCTGTGTCTGGCAGCAGGTCTTTCCTCTGAATGGTGACCTGCTTGCGAACTGCTTCCCTTTATATCCACAGGGCTGATGCAATGCATCCTCCCCGTATGCGCAGTGAATGCTCTGCATCCACTAGGCATCCACTAGGCTTCCGATCTGCATCCGCTTCATCCGCTTGGCATCCGCTCTGCATCCGCTCTTTCCGTTGCACGTCCACTTCGCTGTGCTCCCCCGGAAGCCCTGCGGATGTGCCACCCACTCCCATCCGCTTCCATCCGCTAGGCTTCTGTGGAGCATCTGCTTTCCATCCTGGCTACGTCCTCCCCACATCCGTTCCTTTCCGTTGTTGTCCGCTCTGGTTGTGCAAATTCGGGGCACTTTTGAGAGTGGATAACAACAGATGGAACATTTTCTCATCCACTGTGTCCTTTTGACAAACTTTTTGCATCCATCGGCCAATGTGACAGGCCCTTTAGGTAGTAAATGCTATTAGATGATCATTATCATTGGATGGTCCCCATGAATAAATTAAGGGAGGATGGGGCAAAATATGTAGAAAAACCATTGTCCAAGTTAATTCAAGGAATGGATATCTGCCAATTAATTCTCCCCCACTGCAGTCGTTTGGGAAAAATAAAATATTTTATCTGTATATCTTCATTCTCTGCTATGAATTTAAATTAAGTAGATTCTGTAAATCTTCAATGTTAAGCATCAGCAAAGTTTATCAAGATCACAAACACATCAATAACTCATTTTCTTTTTAAATGCACAGATCAGTTCATGTACTCTTTGAAAAGAATAAAAATTTTAAAAAATCAATTATTTGAGCCTCAAATTAAATAAGCTTAATCACTTCTTAACAATTAAATTTAGTTTCAAATGCATGTTCAATTTCTCCTCCTCCTCCATCACTACTCTCACCACAACCAAATATTCTCTAAGTTATGCAAATATATAAGTTCCTGGGATAGGTTCTCTCAGTGCCAACTGTTCTAATTGTGTGAGTTTTGCTTAATACAGGAACAAGAGAAAGCCATAGTTCACTAACAGAATATATTTTGTATGTAAAGTATCCCAAGTGCAATTTAATTAAATGATGTGAGAAGCAGCAATGCCGAGGAATGCTTCTGAGTTAGATCCAGAACAAGACACTAAATCTTATTCAAATGGTTCAAATGCTTCTGTCAGCTACCTGGCCTTGTTAGCATGAAAGACAAATTGAAGTATTATGATGCTTGCCTCTGTAAGAGCAAAAAATCCCTTTCTCCTGACAATTATTGTATTAATAATAAACAGGATTACTGATACATTACTGCTGCCTAAAATTGTCTCTAAAACTTTCATTTGAAACATGCTGTTACGATACTACAAGACTCTTTCCCCTTTGGTTCTCTTCTGTTCCATTTCTTTTCATTCTGTTCCCTTTCCCCTTTCCTCCCCAAATGTTGATATAAGATCATCAAGAGATCATCAAGAGAAGTTTTTTTTTCATTTTCTGTGCTCCACAAGTGAAATGTCCTTCACAAAATGGTTCAGTTAGAGTTTATCCAAATGTCATCTTGGTGTCAGTTCAAGAGAGTTCAGTTGATCACATTTTCAAGTACACCACTGAGAGAGTTTGTCACAGGCTGGATGCAGAGCTGGTATTCAATAAGTTCTGACCAGTTCTGGAGAACCGGTAGCAGAAATGTTGAGTAGTTCAGAGAACCAGCAAATACCACCTCTGACTGGAGATTTTACAGTATCCTTCCCCTGCCACACCCACCAAGCCACGCCCAGAGAACCAGTAGAAAAAAAATTTGAATCCCACCACTGGTCAGATGGCTTTATTTAGCTGATTTTATTACATTTCCAATTCTGCAGTTTTAATCTCTTAATTTCAAACATTTCCTTATACGAACTAGCCTGGGAAATTTTAATCATGTAATTTGTTAATGTGTAGGGATGAGCCAATCAATATATTCATTTGCATTTGTGGTTATGCTGTTTTCTCATAGCACAACACTTTGTAATTGAAGAAAAGATTAAACAGGGTAACATTGAGTATGTCAGGCATCTTTTGTGATGACATAATTGAAAATTATATTATGCAATAAGCTTAATTTTAATGTACATATCACAAAGAGGCTTTTTCAAAAGACAATGGGACTTTTTCCTTGAAGGCATTTCATTTCATTTTATTTATTTTTTATTTATTTTATTTTGTCAAGCGATTATAAGATAAAAGGTATAAGTATATGGATACATATAAGAAAAATAAAAAGAAACAATAGGACAGGGACGATTAGTTGGTGCACTAATACATGCCCCCTACAGACCTCTTAGGAAAGGGGTGAGGTCAGTATTAGTCAGTCTAAAGTTAAAGTTTTTGGGATTTGGAGAAGAAACCACAGAGTCAGGTAGAGTATTCCAGACATTGACCACTCTGTTGCTGAAGTCGTATTTCC
>BHFT01019410.1:0-18516 GCA_004320025.1 Laticauda laticaudata
ACATGTGAAGCTACTGCTTCAGCATGGGGCTGTAGCTGCTTTGCTAATTGTTTAGCTAGATTTTGTTGTGGTGCTCCTATGGAGCTGACTATGGGTCTGAAAGGTATGCATTCTTTGCATATTTTTGGGAGGCCGTATAGTTTGGTGCATCTGGAAGATTTTTCTCTTGGGATGATCATCTGTTGCATCTCTTTGTTCATGTAGCTGGTTATAATTTTCTTCTTGGTTCATTTTTTCCAGATATGTGGTTGGGTCTGTGTTTATGGGTTTATGTGGAGTCTTGGAGTAGGTCTGTCAATTTTGTTTCATAGTCTTTACCTATCCATTACTACTGTGGCATTACCTTTATTTGCTGGAAGTATGATTATGCTGCTGTCGTTTTTAGGGCTTTCGGGGCTTTTAGTTCCTCTTTGTGCAAGTTCCTTTTGGGTGGTTTGCTTGTGCATAGGATGTTAGTAACAATGGTGTCTTATTTTATCAGCTTCATCTGTATTTAATTTAGTTAGGCTGGATTCTACTACACATATGATGGATTCTCTGGGGATTTTTTGGGGTGCTATAGCATAATTGAATCCTTTGGTTAAGACATCTGTTTCTGTTTTGGTTAGGGCATCTGTTTCTGTTACCACAAACACACATATATATCATATATATACACATATATATACACTTATGTACACATATATCATATGTCTAATGTAAGAATAAAACCCTATATGTTCTTTCATTTCATTTATCCATCAAATCTAAATAGAAAGCTTTTGGAGTCAATTTTCTCTTACTTTATAATACATTGTGAATTTCAATTGTTTTAATTAGATTTGCACCCAATGATCCATCTCTATATGTAGCCAAAATTATGCCCTCATTGTTGCTTGGAATGAGGTGACAAGACTTCTCACCAAATTATGCCGTGCATAGTCTTTGTGCATTCAGATCTTGTAGAAGTCCATTTTTTTTCTTGAGTTGTGCACCAAACCTCTCTTGGCCCTTTTCAGTGCCTTCAACTCCTTCATAGGGGGTAACCTGTTAGAGCTGAAGAAGCTTCTTTGATGAGAAGTGAAGCATCTTCAAACAAAAAACAATAAGTCTGAAAAAGCATCTTTGGGACTCCCATGACCTGGATGATTGAGAATCTCTACAGAGCTTGAGAGGTATTTTGCCCCAGCTCTCTTTGAAACCTAATCATGTCCATCAGACATTGTGAGTGGACCAGTTCAGTGGGTTTGGCCTCTCTGCAAGGGGCTGGTACAGGAGATCTCAAGGTCAGAAAGTCATGATTTCATTATGATAGAGGGGTTAGAGAAAACTATTCCCTTAAGTCACAGTGCCACTGCACTGATAAGGAAACCAAATCTATGGTGAGGCCACTGTTGGGCTAAGAATGACCTGGGAGAAGTCATAGCCATCATGCAGCCTATGAACTCTTGAGCCACTTTGGAAGCCTATCCAAGGGATGACAAATTGAAGCCCTCTAGAATTATAACTCTACAGCCAGCCCTGAGAGGGTCTTCAGCAGCTGCTACTGAGCAGTAAAGCTGGTATAAAAGCAATTGTCCAAATTTTTCCTGTAAGTCTAATTTCAAGAATAGGGTCTTAAGGAACTTGGGGAGTAGGACCCCTTATGACCATTAGAGATCCCTGATGGCCACTACATATTATGACTAACACTTCTCCCCTACCTAGAGTCCATATCCTGAGTTTATTGTTGGCAGAAGAGATCCAAATAACAGTTCAATAAGCCCCATCCTCCCCCTTGCAATAAAAAACCCTGCCCTTTGGGGAGTTGCTTCCCCTCCATCCTCCGTGCACGGGGAGGGGGGTTGCCTGTATGGCCTCGCCTGACTGATCAGGGAGAACCAGAGGGATTTGTGTGTTCCCTGTGAATCTTAGACTGACCATCTGATCCATCAGATCTTTTCTTATCACCTTAAAATAGAATTTGCAAAGAGATACTATTTCCAATTAGGAGCCATTCTTGGCACCTAAACACTGATGACCAGTTGATCAGCAATCTGTGTGGTTGGAGAGTAGACCAGCTTCCAGGGGTGCCTCTTCCTAGAAACCTAGAAGTCCCTCCCCCTTATTCTCTCCCTTCTTGGGTCTGGATGAACAGGTAGGGGTGTGTGTGTGTGTGTGAGAGAGAGAGAGAGAGAGAGAGAGAAACAAAAGAAAAAGAAATAGGANTGAGAGAGAGAGAGAGAGAGAGAGAGAGAGAGAAACAAAAGAAAAAGAAATAGGAACGTAGAGAAAGAGAGAAAACTCTGTGCTATTATTTTTAATTGTTCCATTATTTATCATGTATTAATATTTTACACTGTTCCTACACCTAGAGTGATTTTAGTGCCTTTTTTTGCCCAGGGCTACCACATATTTTTCAGGGATGTACATGCATTCAATATCTAGTCCAGAGCATAAATATGTATTTGTTTATTTTATACATCAGGTTGCATAAGTCCAGCTTAATATGCTCTTCCTAGCATGCGATGTTTTGTATTGAAGGAAATCGTAATAATAAATAAAGAAGCATGTGAGCCATTTCCTCCTTTCAGTGGTCATCTTTAGTATGCAGATAATAAAGTCAAAAAAGGTGAACAACATTTTTACGGAACTATAGATACGTGGAGGCTGGGTGTGACAAGGAATGGCTGGGAGGGAAGGGGCCAGGTGAGGCACCCTTTGATGTGAGTGACATTGAGTTGACCATGCCCACCCAGTCACAGGACCACCAAACCACGCCCACCAAACAAGCCATGCCCACAGAATCGGTAGTAAAAAATTTTGAATTCCACCAATGGATAGTCTCATTAGTTCAAGAGGGGTGATGAAGATATTGAAAACAAACTGCAATAACAAAATAAAGAACAAATGCAATTTATGTCAACAACTGGGAAAATATGAAACAGAATCATTGACCCAAGAAGAACAAAATAAACACCTGAAAAAGGAAATTTTTGATCCATTTCCAAATGTCAGTCAAATTAGGAACAGAACATATTAGTCATTCCTTTATGGGACAATTTACTATAGATGCTTTACTAATCTCATAAAAACAATATAGCCTTCCTGTCAAAAATGTAAATAATATTTATGATGATAATTAGATATTTCCTTGATCCCATGCTGTTTAGGTCTAATAATAAGCCATTTTATGTCTTAACTTCTAAATATGAAGTGGTAGCAAACTAGCACATACTTCAGTATGCATTTAAATCACAGAACAGTGGTATATTATGATATATCAATACAATATTTTGAGACAATCAAATGTATTGTTGTAATTCCATGCTGGATTAAGGATGGGATTCACTAGAGACCAATATCTGCTGTCTATAGTTACCAGCTATCATTTGTATATATCACTGCAAATAATTTTATTTATATGTGTAATCAGAGGAAGATTAGTGGGTAATATTAGAATACTATGGGTCTATATATCCTAGACTATTCAGAAATAAATGGGATGTCTCCTGGTACACAGGAAACATCAAAGCAAGTGAGAACTTAATAGGAATGGGATAATTTCTTAGTATTAGGATGCCCAGCTAACAAAGCATAGTGTTGATATTCATAAATTACATTGAAGTGGTTCAGTGAATAAATAAACCATGGGTAAGTACTAGGATATAGAATGTTTAGATCTTGCTTCTAGAAACTGCCCTAGATCCCTTTAGGAATGAAAACCTTTCCTTTTTCTGCAACATCTTAAAACAATATTGCTTTTCCTGAGATTGCACAAACTTTATTGGGAACATCTTGATTTAAAGTGTTGTAGACAGGTGTTATGTTCATGTTCCCAAGCACTTTCTGAAGAGCAGATCAAAGGACTGCAGAGTCCAAGTAAGAGACATTTGCTCACTTATTAAACAAAATATTAACTGAATCCCAGGAGTGTAATTCTTAGAAAGCCTATCACCCAGGAAATTGCTCCCAGGAGAGGGAACCATGCAAGAACTTACAGCTCTTGCTGCCTTCCTTTAATTGGACTGGCAAGCTAAGCTCTAAACTTAAAATTGGAGAATAGATTTAAACCAAGTGTTTTAATAAAAGCCACAAAGCAATAACTTATCTACTTCAAAAGTGTGCTTAGAAAACAAGCTCATTAAGTTTCCATTTACATTTCTAACTTTACGTATATCTTTCAATTTCAGAGTGCAAAATGCAGCCTTTACCTTTGGTTTTGCAAAGGACAGATTTAACAGATTGAAACTAGAAGGCAAATTTTCTCTATAAGATATTATTTAATAATATATTATAGAGAAGTATTCTAGAAAGACTTCAACTACAAGGTCCATAACCCTCTGATCCTACCTGCTCATATCTCTCTATTTATCACTTAGAAATAAAATCTCCATATCCAAGAAGAATACCCGACATTCAGTATAGAACTTTACTTTTTAAATTTATCCCTCCCAATCTCATTGGCTTCAGTCAAATATAACAAGCCAATCAGAGGTATGAAAAGGGTGGTTCTTGTAAAAGGATTCCAGCTCACTGAGCATGAATGAACCCACATGGAAGTTCATTACCCAATTTGTAACTTTTATAAATTGCAGGAAGCAGGCATTAATTTGGTGGGAAAGCAACAAAGGTCTTGTGCCATATGGATGCTGGGAGAAACCAGGGATCATGTGAATATTGGCGCAAGTGACATAAAGTAGTGTAGCAGTTAGAAATCAAATTAAGATTGTGAGATGTAACGTTGAAATAGAAGATGGCCAAGATCTTCTTGATGGTGACTTTCTTAGGATCTACCTGACCCATGGAGAGGGCAAATAAGATGAACTTAAGTACTATTAAACAATGAATAAGACAATGATGTTAAGAGGAAGAGCTTAGATTTGTGAAGCATTAGGATACTTCTGAAATAAACAAACTACACACACAAAAATATGGATTCAGTTGACTCAGGATCCAGATTTTTTGGGCGACAACAGTCAATAAAATGTTGTTATTAAGTATCAAGGTATATGTCACAAACTGTCTGAAGATAGAATTTTAGGTACTCTGAAGCAAATGCCTGGAGTATATGAGCTAGGATGAAAAAGTTTTATTCCCTGATATTAGAAGAAAACTAAAAAAAGTGAGCAAATTGGTGAAACAGTAAAACAAGCAGACCAATTCTGAACAAGTCCTTGATAATTATTCACAACCAAAATAAGAATTACTACAATACTTCATATTAAAAAAGATGAAGACCTATTTACAAATAAGGTAAGTAATGACATTAAAGACAACAAAGTTTTTCCCCCCAAAATGGAAGATTTTCCAAATGAAGAAAAAAGGATGATTTAAATATTGAACAATAATGAACCAATAATTGCAAAGTGCAAAATAATAATTTAAAAAATTAGGCAGCCACAGGGCATAATGCATTAAAATAAACAACATGAAAGCTTACAAATATTTACAGAATAAAAAACAAATGGGGAGGATTTTGAGTTATTGAATGAATGGAGTTTAAAAATTTGATAAAGGAAGATAGGAAACAACAGAGAAATGGAATAAATTATTTCTGTCCATCTTTACTGCTGAGGATATAAGATAAATGTCTCTGTCCAAGCTGGTGTTTTGGGGGGAATGGTTGAATTAATCAAAAGAGAAGAGGTGACAAGATATTATTAATAAATGAAACTAGTTAACTTAACATAAACATATTCCCAGCTTCAACTGGTATCAGTGCAGAAGTGTTTTAAAATCTAAATATGAAATTATCAATATTTTTTAAAACATTATTTGTTTTTAAAAAACATATTTTCTTTAGGTTATTGTGATCTCTGTTGGGAATATGATAATAGAATAACAGCTATATGGGTTAGAAATATATATAAACCAGGATAAACATTTTAAAACTGTATCTTTAAGAAAATGCAAAACTGTAATTAGGTNTAAACATTTTAAAACTGTATCTTTAAGAAAATGCAAAACTGTAATTAGGTGTGGTTTCTCAAATGGCCATAAGATGGAGCCAGAAAACTGGGTTGTTTAGCCTTAATCTCAGAAAAGAGTGTGAGTAAGTCTCTGTTTCCTTCTGTTGGAGAGTATTGTCATTTTTCCTAATTGAGTGATATTTTCTGGATTTAATGTAAGTCTGTTACTGAACTGTTTTTTGACAGTGGACTTTGTTATTGAATTATCCCTGGATTGAAAAAACTGACTGATTTACCTGTGAATGACTTTGAATTGCTTGTTTGGACTCTGCTTAACGTTTCTGGAAGTAAAAACCTACATTTACTGTACAGTGTATCTGTGTGCTGTGTTTGTATTATTCAAACACTACTCTCAAATACATCTCCCTGTATGCGCTCATTCTCCTAACAGAGTATTGCCTCAACAATCTCAAATGTTTGAATGAGTTTGAAGTTTGATAAAGGAATCTATAAGCAGTTATTTTAATATCTTTTCTGAAAAAAAATGTATAAAAAGTATTATTAAAGAAAAAATAAACTCACAAAAAATGACCTTGCTGAAAATTAATCCACACTGCTTTCACAACCTTAGTCTTTTTTCATTAACCTTTCATATTTTTGAGGCTATCAGCATAGTAGACAAGCATAATTTAATATAATCAATATCTATTCTATGCTACACTTTCAAGTTCTTTCCTAAAGTCCTGTTGTGGTTAGCCGGCAGCAGGTGCAGATGACTGAGGAGAGTAAAGACTCTGATGAGGGGCCAGGACCATCCGAAGACTGCTGTCTTCAGAAATTGTGGGGGCTGGCAGCAGTGATGAGGAGGTGCCCAAGGAACCTGTGCCAAGTGCATGTGCATGAGGATTGCTTGGAGGAAAGAACAGTTACAGCATCAAAGGTGACTCAGGAGTAAGGCTGCAAGGTAATGGCCCCTCCCTTAAGAGGATAAAAGCCAGGTTTGGAAAAGCATTCTTTGCAGATAGCAAAGAAGCTCTGAAATTCAACTGGCTGACATCTTAGTTCGTGTTTGGAGAATCTTGAAATTAGTTCTTATCTTTGTTTTTTTGGCAGCCTTGACAAACATTTTAGCAAGGCTCTTTCTTGTCATAGCTAATTGTTGGAAAGCAGCCTTTTATCTGTAAGGGAACAGAATTTGTGATTAAACCTTGAAAGGTAGAGACTGCTGCCTTTGTCTATGTTTGCTCTCTGGGAACCCAGTTGGGTCAGAACAAGACCCTCATCAGAAGAACTTCTGGGAAAACTCTGGGTCACAAAGATTGGAGCTCTCATATATTGGTAATTGAATAAAAACACATTAACAAAATGAACATACAGGAATATTCAGTGCTTGGAGTCATAACATTGCTTTTACATTTGTGCATACATTAATTGAAGTTAGGAATGAGCAGTGAAATTGCCATGTTTGTTGATAATGCTGTACTGTTCAGGATGGTAAATTCAAAAAGGATGTGAAGAACTGTGAAAGGATTTCTCAAGATTGAGAAATGAATTTTAAATGACAAATAAGGCTTGATGTGAATAAGAAAAAAGTGATACTGTCATGTGGGAGGAATAACAGAATAACAAAATCACTCATCCTGGAATAAGATCTGAACTGGTAGCAACTAATAAGAAAAATGATTTTTGAATAATGGTAGATAGGAGAAAGGGAGGAAGCAATTTTCATTAGAAAAATTAGGAAGGGAACTGAAAATAGAACTATTGATATAACAATGTACTTATACAAAACTACTGTATATAAATGTTTCTCGTGATTGCATATTAATATATTATTATATATTATTGTGTATGTTTCTAGTGATTGCATATTAATATATTATTAAGCTAGAAAAGTTACGGAAAAGGCAATTTAAATGATTACAGAGTTAGAACAACTATCTATAAGGAAGATTACAACAATTGCAACATTTTTATTTTCGACAGAGAAGTGCCATACATTGTTTAGATATATCAAAATATGCAAGAAATTATCATGTAGAGAAATGTTCATTTTTTTCATCTCTTGAATATAACAAAATTGTGTGTCATCCACTGAAGTTAAATATGGACAGATTTGGGATTAACAAATCTAAAGATGTTAAGGAAACCTAAAAATACTTTTATGTAATTTATTTGCTTAAAACAGTACATATGTGGAACTTTTTCAAAGTACAATATATTTGTCTCTCCTTCCCTGTCATTATATCCTAGTCTCAATATTCAAGGACATCCTTATTCTTTTCCTGCATTTTAAAGATAAGCAAAAAAAGATGGATTTAAAAGTAAGAAAGACTAATTTATGGAGTATCAGTCTATCCATGATGTTTACTTCTTCTTTTACTAGAGGTAGCCTTTCTTAAATTGATTACTCAGAAGTGGGAGTAAATAAGATATTGCTCTTTGATCTAGGCTTCCGAGTGTCCCAAATGCACCATGATGAACATACCGTATCGGGAGAAGGGGAAGATGAGCAAAGATTTTCTGATTTCTTATTGAAGAATGAAGATAGACAAGAAATATCTGCAGGGATAAATTAAAAAAAAAATCAGTATGGTAGTCACACTACTTTCCACTTCTGTGCATGGTCATTACACATGCAAAGGAGGCTTCAATTGGGCTGCCATGATAGCCATCTTGACTCTTCTGTCCCTATGAATGTCACTGGGTATGTCTTAAAAGGCAAACATAGAAATATTTTTAGGTATGTAAAATCTGCACATTATTTTTTTTTATAAAATAATTATTTGGGTTTTCACAAAACATAATACAAGTAAAATTTCTTTTTTTGAGAATAGTATGGTCCCAGGTTATCACTTCTCAATACAGACACGAATTCAATTTCATATTCATCTTTGTGTTCTATTCCATATCATTACTATTTTAGCATTTTCTCAATAATTTTCCCTTCCCTTAGTTTTCTCAATCTTGATTTTAATTATCTCATTCCTTTCTAAATTCAATTATATATATCTTTCTAAGTTTCTAGTCATCATATTGATACTTTTGTCTATCCTGTTTCAATTTCATATTTTCTTTTCTCATTAAACAAAATTTTCCCCTATAGTTACTAATTGGAGTATGACACCTTTGTATCTTTTAATTTTTATCCATTCAAACTCTTATTTAAACTCAGTTATTGCCTTTAACAATTATAATATTCAATATAATGCATGACTTCCATTTGAATTCTGCCTTGGTAGAATTCTTAAAATATGCCAGTAATTTCTTGAACAGAAATATGTACATATAACAGCTGATAAATAAAAGAATATCTATTTCTATTCCATTCAGCTCTATCATTAATGTTAGTTATAATCTTTGACTTCTTTAACATTCCTTTTCTCAAAAGGATATCATACTTCTATGAACACTTATAATATTTTCCTAATTTTTAATGTTATCTTTCATATTCTTCTTCACTTCAATTTTTTTATAACACATTTATAAAATAATTAAAAATGTTCCCCTCCTTTCCTAATTTCATTTTCATTCTCCATTTAATTTCATTTATTTATTCAACATTCCATTACCTTACAATGAGTTTTAAATTTGGTTACCTATCATTTTAATCACTCTTGTTTGCATATTTTCACAAAGTTCAATCCTATTTCCTAATATTTACAATACTATTCTTATGTACCCTTGCAGAATCCCCCTTTCAAATTAAGTTTTCACCCTATTATCGTCTGTGGTCTTGTACGTTTTTCCCTGTTTCTCTATATCCTGAATTCTATTCCTTTATAATTGAATTTTCTTTTCTTCCCTCTTCTCCCTCTTCTTCTCCTTCCCTCTTTTACCCCTTCTCTCTCACTTCTGGTTCTTCTCTTCTTAATCAAGCTCTTCTGTTTCTTCCTAATATTGTAATTACTTTTTCACAACTATTCTTTTTTTGTGAGTTGTTTTTTTCAGATCTTAAAATATTTCACTCTCTTTCCCCCACCTTCCTTCTTTTCCCCACATAAAATACTTGCGTCATTGAAAATGGCTTTCTTCTTTGTCCCACCCTTTTTGTTGTCTACAGGCATTTCTTGTTGTTTCTCATAGGTTTCAGGATCTTCATTTCTAAAAAATTTGAAAATATGAAGCCAAAAAGAAATCTCTTTCTCTTGTTCATCTTCTTTCTGTTTTTTTAAGTTTCCATTCTCAATTCTTCCAAGAGTGATTACCATTTTTAAAAACTTTTTTAAATAACCAACAGCATTGATTTTCATCCTTTAGATCCAATAGCCAAAAATCCAAAAATCAACTAAAATAATCCAAATAATCCAAAGTGTTTCTTCTTGCTTCCATTTTCCACTTTCTCTTCCTGGAGTTCTCTTATCTTGTTACAAAGTTTCAGTTTAAAATGTATCTTTCTAGAAATCTGCTTAAGTTTTACGGTTAATTCATGTTTCACTTCCAGGTGATCTCCTACCCTTTTTCCTAGCATCTACCCGTTTGTTTTTTTCCTTCTTTTAAGAGTTTATGAGAATCCAGGAAATCTTTATTGTCCCTTTGACATTTTATTTTTCAGCTTAAAATACCTTTAATGTCCAAGTGGATTTTTTGCCAATTCTTGCTTAAATCTCTGAGCTTGTCAATATAAGGAAGAAAACAAAAAAATCCTTTTCCTTCCCTCTCTCATTTCTAGCTTCAAAAGTCTCTTTGGGAACAATGTTGTTCTTTATAATTCAAATTCCAGGGTACCTTGTATTGTTTTTCCAGTTCAACCCAATCAGCCAAAAACTTTCTCTTCTTATCTTCCTCCTGCACATTCTTTTCCGGTTGAGTTCTTTGGGGTGGCCATTTCTGACCACTGCTGCAACTGTCTTTGGGAAGGGGAGTAATGGCCAGCTGGAGAGGAGAGATACAGCTCTCCTTGACCCTGCTGGCAGTCTCCCCACTCTTCACCACCTCTATGGGGTGGCTTAGCCCTGAAACCAGCTGGCTCAGGGCGCTCCAGCAGTGAGCAAATATCGAAACTGTGCACAGTCGCAGATTTTGATCTGTCACCAAAGAAGCTCAAACCGGATCTCCCAAAATCTGCACATTATTATTCTCTATGATTCCATTGGCTTAGCACTGCAGAGATCATGACATTGCAATTTGGCATTGTTTTGTTTGAAAAAGAGATACAGGAAAGAAAAGATACAAAGTAGTAGATAATTATTAATTGCTTTCAATGGATTTCAAATTCAGTGTCACAGATATTTTTTTTAAAAAATCAGAATTTGTATCTTGCTTTCTCTTTGTTCTGCTTCTAAAAGTACAACTTTGTTCTAAAGTACAATACACTAATAATAACTGGTCTTTAAAATACACACAGGTATGATTAAATCAAGACCATAGTATAAAACTAAACTTCTTCTTCTGAAAGCCATACATTATATGGAAATTAAAGGGACAAAGGTTTAGATATAAGCTGCTGATTAACATTACATCACATATAATTAAGATGTCAAAGATGCTACTTCACAATGAACTAGAGTAACAGTACAAGTTATTCCTAGAAGGGTAATATTAACTTGATGAAACTGTTATACATAACTTATAAATTGTGGATCACTGCATTTGTGGATCACTGCATTGCATATTTTGGCCATATTCCCAAAACTTAACATATATAGAAGGACTCCTTGACCATACAAAATGTTAACTATAGGTGAAAAAAAGTATGCTAAATTAACTATATTTCATTCAGAATAATTTTTGAGTTTCCTGTTATTGTGTCATTTTTTTCCACACAGTACCTGGGAAAAAGTACAAAATGTAAAAAATAATGGGAAATATTTCCTAAATGCAGAATAAGTAAAATTATTTCTGGGTTGTTGTTTTTTTCTGTTTTCTGATTTCCATACAATGATCATGACATGATTCAATGACTTTCCAGAAATGCTCATAGGAAAGAACTATTGTATTTATGCAATAAACATATTTATTTTTAGGATACAATATTTTTAAATTGTTTCATGTTGTATTATTATTGATGTGTGCTGATCAGTTCAAATGCTGTATTTCAAAATAGGTGTTTATATGTTTTATTCAAAGTTAGGAATAAAAATAAAAATAAATCAAATAATTAATCAGAATAATGTAAGTTTCAGTATTAAGCTTAGTCACTTTCCTGCCACTAGTGTTTGAACTTCTAATCCAAGAAGCAATAGCTGGACACTAATCAAGGAGAAAAACAACCTAGAACTAAGAGAAATTTTCTGACAGAACAATTAATCAGTGGAACAGCTAGCCACCAGAAGTTGTAAATGGTCCAACATTGAAAGATTTTAAGAAGTGATTGGATAACCATTTGTCTGAAATTATTTAGGGTTTCCTGCCTAAACAGGGGGTTGGATTAGAAGATCTCCAAGATCCCTTGCAACTCTATGATTTTAACATTGTTCTAGTATTGTTCTAATCTTTCACAAAGCAGACTGAAATTGAACTGTAATTGTCTTTACTTCTAACAGCCCTGAAATTAAGAGAAAATCACTAATTAGTAGAACTACATAGTATTTTGGATCCAAAGACAAAGAGACAGGGGTGGGATTCAAATTTTTAACAACTGGTTCTGTGGGTGTGGCTTAGGTGGACAAGCCAGGTGGACATGGCTTGGTGGTCATGTTATGGATGTGGCCAACTCAATATCACTCCCATGGAGGCACGCATCTCCTTGCCTGGCCTCTCATGACTGTGGGGATGTTGCAACAGTTGTAAGTGTGAAAAATGGTCATAAATCACTTTTTTTAGTGCCATTGTAACTTTGAATGGTCACTCCACACAAGCAAAGTACCAGCAAAGGAAGGGAAAAAACTCCAGAGATGTTCCTGAGACAGGAAGTCTAGTCCTGCNAATTTCTTCTAACAACCAGTTCTCTGAACTGCTTAGAATGTTAACAACCAGTTCTAGCAAATAGGTGTGAACTGGTAGAATCCCACCCCTGCAAAGAAATGTCTTGGATGGCAGGATATCAGTGTAATATCTATCTGAAACCTCTTTAAGCAGTCACTTTTTTGCTGGCAAAGCTTTTGGGTGATCCCAGACATTTGGCTTAAGACATTACAAACAAATGCTAAATTCATGCCCCAATACAATTTGGAGGATTTTGATGTCTTTGACTCTCTATAAGTCCTTCAAGACATTACACATTGTCTTGAATTTCTGGAATTCTATAGAACAGTATAGACTCTCAGTATATACTATAGAGAATGTAATTCAATTGTGTCCATCCTAAGGTGAAATCACCAGTCCTGATATAATAAATTTTCTTGCTCCGCAACATAAACACAAAGTGGAAAAGTGTAGTAGGTTTTCTACTTTTCTAGTATATTTATTTTCATTTATATTATGGTTTGACCAATGTGATTGGTTAACATGAAGGAAAAAATATGGGTAGAAAAGTCAACATAAAAAATATAAACAAAAGCACTGTAATCTTTCAAATATTTTCTATCTGATAATGCACTGAGGATGGTTCCTAGTTTGGTAATAGAAGGTTTGCAAGAAAACCACCAAGCTCATAGAGCACCAGGGATTCCACAGTTTAACCCTAAGCTACAAATATTCTCCTTTATTGAAACTTCCCATCTGACAAGCTGTCATTCTTCAGGAGCATTAAAAAGTTTTGATAAAAATGAAATTAAAGTGGTAGCATGGTTATCAGTTTTGCCATTCACTGCTTTTTTTCCAAAGTTATGATCCTCATTATATATTGTTATGGTGGCTGGATTTGGACAATAGGAACTATTTTTGCAGAAAGAGACAAGTTTCAGGAAGAAACTGCATTTTGGTAGCAAATGGAAATTAAAATTGGTTTGAGAATAAAAGAAGACAATGAAGCAAAAGTTTCACTAAAGGTAGCATGGAAAGTCTACAATATTTGTAGAACCTTATTGATTTGAAGAAAATACAATAAACTTAAGAGGAACCAGAAATAACTCCATTTTCAAATATCAGAAAATGTGGTAAAATAAATAATTTTAAATAATAAATAATAATAATCCTTTATTGACTTCAAAAATACAAAATATCGTTGACTTATAACCCACCAATACCTCTGGAATGATTACCCAATAGGCCAATGGATTGCCTAGTACAATATATTAAAGTATGGGTTCCTTGGTGCTTTCTGAGCTTGGTTGTTTGCTTGCAGATGTTTCATTACCTAACTAGGTAACATCATCAGTGCTAGAAGGGAGTGGTGTTTGTTCTCATAGTTTAGTGGCTTTCCCTGTCACTGCTGATGGCAGAAGTTTTCGGAGGTGGGAGGTGGTTCCTTGATTGGGTTCTTGTTTACTGTTAGCTTGTTTGGCAGTTCCTTGATTGGAGTAGTGTTTGCTTCTTGATTGTTGGTGTAATGTTAATCTTGGTGTCATTCTGTTTATCGGTATTGATTGCTGGTGAAAAGCTGTTTTAATCTTTTTGTTTACTTTTTGGCTTTTTATACATACGTACATACAAACATACATACAAACATACACATACATATACACATATATATTGCTTATGTCTATGTGCCTGTTGATGGCCAATTTGAGTGCTAGCCTTTCAAGAATTCTTTAGCATTTTTGGACTTAGTTTGGTTAGGATGATCATAGTTTCCCAGTTGAAACTATGGTGATGTCTGTCCATGTGTTGTGAGCTTAAGAAATTTCCATAATATCTTCTGATTGCAAGTTGGTATTCATGGATGCCCTCTGCCAGTCTTCTGCTTCTTTGTCCTACATAGTGGATATTGCAGTCTTTACATAGACTTTTCTGATCATTCCTGTTTTTACTTTTGGGGTTTGGGGGGCTTTTGATTTATTTGGATGTTTTGGAAAGTTGTATTTTTTTTTGTATGCTATGATGATGCAACGTGGGTGTAATATTCGGTTGGTGATTTCAAGCAAAACATGCATGCACAAATAGGGCTTAATGGACAATTTTTTTGTATGCTATGATGAGGCTTTGGAAGCAGAGGCTTACAAAGACACAGCTGCTTAACATTTCAGAGATGGTTTACATTAATTTTCTTTGCAAAATGCCAATTTCGAGCAGCTCGATGGAGTATTCTATTGTACCAAATATAAGTTTGACTTAAAAAATGGTGGTGGATATGCAAAGTGTAACATTTGTATCTTGGTCTGGCCACTCTTGTGTTTGAAGAGCTACATAAAAATCTATCATACAACCCTGCATAAAAACCATACATAAAAGCTGTATGTCTTTCATACAACTTTATGATTGGGTAATGTATCTTGGAAAGTACAGAGAAGAACAACAAACTTGGAAAGTCCAGAAAAGAACTGATTATTCTAGTTGTGAAAGCTTTGCAGTGGCTACTATTTTCTACCAAACCTTGTTTACTGTGATGAAATATAAAGACTATGTAATCTTTGGACCTGCTTTAACATGAGTGTCAAACTCGATCATGTCACATTATGTATCATGATATATCACAGCCTGTTTTGCCTTTGCAGAGCCAGGATGGCCATGGCCTGTAGGTGACACATCTGGCCCATGGGCCACTAGTTTGACAGCTCTGTGCTACAATACTTTCTGTTGAATTCTGTTGAATTCTTCAAAGCCATCTCCATGTACCTCTAAAATTGTCACATATTGCAGAATTTCCTTCTTTTGGATAGTTTAATATTGTAAGATGTTGGCATTTCTAGTGTATGATATAGATATAAAGATATAGATATATACCTTTATTAACTTTAACATAATTCAAGGCTCCAAACATATCCAATATCTTCCTCCTCCTATTTTCCCCACAACAACAACCCTGTGAGGCAGCCTGGGCTGAGAGAGAGTGACTTATCCAAAGTTATATCCAGTTGACTTTCATACTTAAAGCAAGCCTTGAATTCATGCTTTACCACTTTCTAACTTGGTGACTTAATCACTAGATAAATCTGGCTATCCCTTCTTTGTCAGCCAAAAGCCTTTTATCTATTAAAATAGTTTTCTACTTACACCTATTAATGTTACTCTGTTTAAGTCTCAAGAAGATCCTTATTTTGTATTTCTTCATGCAATAATCCTTTAGATAATGCATATTTCATTGTTATTGAGTCTCAAACACAGAGCAATTTGGCCATCTTTAAAGACTGATGACCAAACTTGTAAGAAACAGAAAATACTAGACATATAACCTATTTGAAAACACAAGAGTATGTGGGGATTTTAACATAGAACTTTAGATCCTATTGTAATACTATGCAATAAGGCTAAATGATAAATATACAGTGTATTACAGATTGCAGGGGAAGTGTATGGAAACTTCCTTCTTCCAGCATAGTGCATTTGTTATTATGCTATTTTAAAGCAGATGGCAGAAATGGTTTTAATGTACTATATTCTAATGAAATATTTACAAGAACATATGAATCAAAAACCATTAGGAGGAAACTGTTAAAAACTTACCAAAGGGAAGAAAGAAACAACACTTATCTTATAGTAATATCTTCACTGCAGCTAGTCAACTACCAGTAAATAATGCATCATACTTCCTCCTAAGGGGCAGGTCATCATCATTATTATACCTGGGCATTTATTTGTTTTCCAAATAGTCTTGCAAGATCAAAGTGCTGTTCTTGCAGTACAACCTGAAAATTGGTAACTTAGATTTGTCTTATATTTTGTACATGAATATGCTGTATGATATTAAATTATAGCACAAAAAGTGCTATAATTAACTCAAACATTGCAGTAGGTATGCATTCTGATGATTTCAGGCTTAGAGTTTGTTTGTATGTTGGTAGGGAATAATGAATTTTAGAGTTTTTTTTCCTTTGTATAACCAATGATCCAATCGTTCTTTATAAATATTATGAGGATTAGCATAACTGTATAGTTTTATATTTCACAGAGCGCTAGACAATGTATTTACATTTGTTTGCAGTAATGTACATATACAGTACATACACATATAAGTAAGATATTATCATCATGGAAATACCAAATAATTTCCATATTGCATGTTCATTATTTTGTTAAAACAATTGAACTAATATTTTAAACTATAAAGCAAAAGACACAATTTTATATTTACCTATTCATGTGAGTTTATAAATTTTTTGTTCCTCTTTAAATGTGTTTTTAAGTTTTATTTTGAGCTAAAATTTATACCTTCAATAAAATGCTAATTTTAAAGATTTAATTTGAAAAACTATATTAACAATTTCAGTAAATAATTTATTTTGATACCAAGTAATCATGGCATGATTTAGAGTTAGGGTAGTACTTAGGGCAGGGAAATGGAAAAGTATTAATTCATTAATAGATTCTTTTTCAGTTATCTGATTTATATAATTTTGCTAGTATTCCTCCAATTTTTTTTAAAAGTAGTACTCTGCAATTTATCACCAAGAAATGTATTTCCTTAAAAACAATGATCCTTTAATTATAGGATGTAGAATCATTTTCAACTGCTAGAACTATGTAGATAGAGTTTCTTCCTAACCTGGTCTTTCCTCTCTTCTGATAGTAGTTATTACCACTGTATGTCAACCCTAAAGCTGACCTGGGTGAAGCTATCTTGGAGACTCAGTGTTGGCACCCTGAAGTGAAGACTTTCTCCTGGTAGCCAAGGACATTCTCACACCTGGCCAATTGAAGGACAGATGTCACTGGACTAGCAGGTGCTGAGTGATTGGGCCATGTGACTGATTGTTTGGGGTTGAGGGAAAACTTTTACTTTTAATTAGGGGCCAAGGGGCCCTTCAGAGTTTGTTTTCACCAGATATGTGCTAATATGATATTTCCAATAAAGTTTTTCTGAAGACTTCACCTGCCTCAGAGTTCTTGCTTGTAATGGATTTATTACTTGGAACCCTGGACATTGTTACTGAGTCTAATCATCTTGCTGTTTTCTTTTTCTTCTTCTCCTTCTTTCCACTTTTTTCAACCTTAGAGTCTTTTCCAGAGACTTAGGTCTTTACATAGTGTGACTCTAAGTAGAATAATTTCTCGTGATTTGTGCTGCATGTGAGAATATGAGCTTGACATGTTTAATTATTCATTTGCTCATATTGATTATATTTGCTGTGAATGGAATTTTTAGGGTTTTCTCCAAATCAAAGTTTAAAATTGTTAATACCCTTCTGCTTCTACAAAGTCCAGTTTAGGCTGCCATAGAAGGTTATAATGAAAATAATTCCTTAAAATATGATTCTGATCTTTGTAAGAATAGAGAAATCGTGGCTTTTAGTATTTTTTCCATGCCTTCAATGGTTGCTCCTTCACATGCTTATCTGTGATATGTTTCTTTACTGTTGATGGTTACTTCTAAAAGTCAGAAGCTATCCACACATCAATATTTTAATTACCAATTTTAAGGCTAATTGTTCAATCTGTAGTCATTAGTTTGATATCATTTATATTCAATTCTATTCACATTTTTCATTGGGTTCTTTAATTACTAGAATTTGCAGATCCTTTGCATTTTTGGCTATCAGGGTAGTATCCACCAACTAGTAGGGGTTATACATTAAGCCCCTGTCACACTGCACCAACGGATGGAAAGAGAATGTAAAACGGAAAAACACACTTGCCATCTGTTGGTTAACGTGATGCTTCCATTCTGTACTCACTGCCTCCGTTTTGCTTCCTCTCTATCTGTCCAGCATCCGTCTATTGACATTTC